>JAOWBL010000022.1:224326-238189 GCA_028564865.1 Zenarchopterus dispar | reverse complement strand
GATTCAAGGCATCCTCTGCCAGATGCAGCAAAGCAGCTGCAGATTTAAAAAAAAAAAAAAAAAAACATTTGCAAGATTGAAGACACTTGTGATGCTAGTTATACTTTAAACATAATGACATGTCAAAGTAAATTATGTGTTGAGTCTTTTCTACTTGTACCAATTCATTTGCCCAGGCCAGTTTCAATAGTTTTTTTTTTTTTGTTTGTTTGTTTTAAAATGATTCTCTTAAACCGTATTCCCAAAGCAACGTCTGATTTTCATCCCTCAGTGTTCAGTAAATTATTATTTAATATTGTTCTTTGTCAGTTTTATGCGTGGGTGTGGGTTTTGTGTGGGTACCAACAAATTTGTCTACGTCTGTATTATACCCACTGGAATTCCATAATTTACCCAGAACTTTCTGTGTCTGTGTGTTGCTTGTTAAAATGGTTTTGGTTTGTTTGAGTCTCAATTTCTGCCTTTTTTTTTTTTTGTCATTTCTTATTGTGTAGGAGAGAGGGAATGAAACCCCCAGAGCACAAATCCCCCATAAGGAGCATCACAGAGTTAATAAAGTCTCCCCAAAAGTCATCAAAGCAAGTATGTTCAAAAGAAGTTTAAAACAAAAAAAAAAAAACGCCTGAGTTCAAACCACAAATCACAAGATCTGCCGTGGAGCCCGACTAATGTCGAGCGCTCTGAGGTTCTTCTCTCTTTTCTTCTTTTTGGTACTTCAATGTGGCATTGAAAAGTACAAAAAATAAATAAATAAATAGATAAATCATTGAGTGTTTTGAGAGGCATGTCTGTTGGTTGTCGCTTAGCAACAGCGCTCTGAAGAGTTTAACCACATAGACTCCCAGCGGCGTGCTTATCTTAACATGTCAATAACAGAAAATAAATTATTTTCTAAGGACACCGTAGTTTGATGCTACAAAACAGTCGACACACCACGTCAGTGACTCCCCAACAGAAAACAAAGATTTTTACTGCTTATGACAGCAGATTCTAATTTTATCTGATTGAATTGTTGTTAGTTTACTTTTAATGATTTTTAATTCCCCTTTGCCTTTCCATCTTTAAAGGTCGGGTAAGAGATTTTGGAAAAAATCAAGTAGTCAGTGGGATTCTGAAAAAACTGTTAAAAAGTATGACCTTTGGTTTTGCGACCTGCCTCCAGAGCCACATCTGGAAAGCTGTGAATGTTCAACACCTGTCCACGGAAGAAAAATGGTTTCCACTTGACTCACTCACAGGGGTTAGAGGGCTGTTTTTTGGGGGGTGTCGGGGTCTGTCACTTAAACAAATTATTTTTTTTTCTTTTTGACATGAGAAAAGACTATTTCAGTCAATATATTAGTAGGTAATGTTTATTTATGTTGTACTTTTTCAGACATCAGTGAGAAAGTACTTCACAATAAAATAGATGTAATAAAAACACAAGATACAATAAAATACATTTAAGACATAAGAATAAACAATCAAAAGAAATTAACCACAGCAGCATGTTGTTTAGCTAAAATGCTTAAGGGGATAAAAATGTCTTTAGCTGTGAGATGGATCACATCTGCAGTATAAAGAGGAGCCTGTTCATGGATTGACCAGAATTTTAACGTTAAATAAATTGTTAACCTGAAGCCGGTGAAGAGACTCTTAAACTGGAGTTTTACGACCTGTTCTGTGCATGACAGCGCACTATTGACTTACAGATGAACCAGCATATTTGTTTACTTTTATGAAGTCTTTGATATGATTTTTCTTGCAAGGCTATAATTTACTTGATATTTGGAAGAAAAAAGTTGATGTGTTTGTTTTTTTTTAATTAGTAACAGATGTGTAAATGTTCATTTTCAGGTGTTACAAAAAGTCCCCAAACCAACACCACAGAGAACACAAATACACAACAATCAATGAATTATTTGGACAAGTAAGTAATGCCAAGCTCAATGTTAAACTTTTAAAAATGAACTAAAATGATGTGAAGACACAAGAGAGTCATTAACACATTCAGTGTTTGTTTAAATGTAAACGTGACCTGGGAGAATGGGGTCTGATGGGATTTCAACCTGTTTCAGCCTCTGTATATTTTGTGGGAAAAAGGACGAGTCATTCACAGAAGATGGGTTGGACCTCCACTACTGGAAACAGTGTCCAATGCTCCGACGCTGCGATGAATGTAAACAGGTAGACTTTTACTTATCCACAAGGTTTGGGGCTTTATTTTTTAATAAGTTTGAAAGCAAGCTGCCTCATCTTCAGCAGCTCAGAGCGGCTCTGCTTTTTTGTTCGCAGGTGGTCGAGATCGCCAGCCTCACGGACCACCTTTTGGGCGAATGTGAAAACAGGTCCAAGTTCAGCCGGTGTTCCCGCTGCTCGGAAGCCGTGGAAACCGAGGAGCTGACTCGTCATGTTCAGGGTTCAACCTGCAACCGTAAGCTCTCGCCCCTCCTTCCACGCCGGCGGGAAGCTTCTGATTTCTCTTCTCTTCTGTTGTCTTGGCAGAGCCAGGTGGTGAAATGACATCTTCTAAACAAACATGCAGACAGGATCAATTTAAAGACATAACAGTTAAACATAATATTTCCCAGTCTACATAATCTTAAGCACTCATTTACCAGTAAACCAGAAAGTGTCTATCATGTAAAGTTCAGGGAGATAAAACATTTTTGGACAGTAGTAAATTACATTTCCATAGATGTTGCTTTAAAATTCACCACATAAACTTCTGGATTCATATTTTTTTAATGTTTTACTGCAGTATTATAAAAATGAGATATCAGTCAGTATTTCACTTCTGCACCAGGGTTCAACATGTTTTACTGTCACTACCAGAACATGATACAAGATTAAAGTCAAATTGTGGCTTTTTTTCCTGGTACAGTGTTGTATACAGAAATCTGAAAGACTTCCTCAGCTGGTGACGAGGTCCACGCCTCTTTACACTAGGATCTTCTTCCTCTTTCACCTTATTTTTCAACTTTTTATCCTCTTTCACCACATCCAGACATTTCCTCTCTGGTCCTCCTGTTTTTTTTTTCTTCTGCCTGGGAGCTCCACCTCCATCGTCCCTCTAAAGATGTGTCCAAACTATCTCAGCCAAGCCTCTCCCACTTTATCTCCAAGATTTCTAACCCTGGCTGTTCCTGTGATGTTGATCGATCTTAATCCTGTATTGATCCTCATCGGTCCTAAAGAAAATCTTAACACATTCGGCTGTTCCATCTTCAGCTCTGCCCCTCGTCTCTTGATCGGTGCTGCTGTCTCCAAGCAATATGGAGTGTAAATCTTTCCCTTTCACCCTCTTTGCTGCACTTCAATCACAAGTTTTCTTCACACGGAGACGAGGATCCGCTCTTCATCCAGCTGTGCATCCACAGCGATCCTACAAAGGCGCAATATTCTGGCTCCCAGTACGTCCTCCGTAATCTCAGGATGGCCCATTTCCTCGACATCGTTGTCCACCTGTGTAAAGGATAAAAGAATAAAAAGCTGAGATGATAAGACACAGCCCTGGGGTGATCCCGTGTTGGACACTGTCTCATTAGAGACACTTTCATTCACCAGGATAAACCGAGTCCTGCCGGTGAGGACGCCCAGCAGCAGAGTTAGAAGCTGGTCTGAGAGATGAAAGCGTGAGGCAGGTCTTCTAATGAAAAGGTTTTACACTCCGAGCTGTATCTGATCAAGCCCCAATTTAAAAAAAAAAAAAAAAGACATAAATGAAGTCTGCTTTTTCCCTGGACACATGGTAGTCCTGGCCTCAGTTTCCTTGTCACCGCTGTCACTTCTTGGAATGCCATGGCGGCTGGAGGAGGTGTCCTCAGCGGAGGGAGATGAAGACTCTGCCTGGCTTCAGTGGGACGGGGATGCTGACCTCCAGGTTGCTAAGCGCCAGAGCAGGGTGCACGTAGCTGGAGGTGTGTAGCTAGTCCCTCAGCTTGAGTCAGGAAATGCATAATCCAGCCAGTCCAGCTGGTCCCTGCCTCTCCGACCACTGTGCCCAAAAACCAGATACTCTTTTCCTCTTCGGTTGACGGTTTTATGGGGGTTTTTTTCTTAACAGATTTCCTTGCCGATTCGACGATGACCCAGTTCTAGATTTTGTTTGCGTTCAGCATCATGCCAAGTTTGAAACTCAAACTGGCATTTTTCCAGTTAAAAGACAAATACTCTGCTTCTTGAGCTACAGGTGCCCGTGGGTTCATATGCAAGCCCGGCGTGAAGGAGAACATTTCACATGCACAAAAAAAAAAAAAAAGACTTTTTTTGTGCGCTGAGTTAAGAGAGGAAAGTCAGAGCGTATCAGCTGAATGGTGAATGTGCTTCAGAAACTCTGAGGATAATTCGGATTCAATGTTACAACCGCTCCAGTGCGAAGCTACCGACGGCCCGGCGCCAGCTTCACTTTCATGTTCTTTATCACAACAGTCTGAGGAAGTGTTGTAACGCTTTCAGCGGTTCTGGCTGTTGACAAGCGCCAGCCAGATATGTGATAGTTACTATTTAATCATTGTGACTAAAGCCTCTTTCTGTAACTTGGAAAGTCCCTCTCCTTCCCCAACTCTTCGGTGGGAGTTTCCTCATTTACTTCAGTCATTTCACCTGCTGCTGTAGGTTTCTGGACCGTTTCTACCTTAACTCTCCACCGTCTGAGTTCCTTAAACGCAGTTTGGTTCAACACAAAGTTCAACTGTTTCATTCGTCTCTTTCAACGGAATTGGTCCAACTTGTTGAATATTGACATCTTTGGGTGTACAGTATTGTTCTGGGCACAAAGAAACATCATCATCCTGAAAATGTTCTGTTTTCCCGACTCAGCAGAACCTGTTTGTGATAAACTACCAAACCCGTTCCCACCACTTTACATCGAGTTAAACCAAAGATTCAAGCGCCTGTGTCTTCGTCTTTCTTAAAGCTAACTGATCAAAGTTTCCCACTGTGTCCTATCACCAGCCACATGTTTTTTTTTTTTGTTTTGTATTAAAATATACCAAACATTGGCCTTGAGGTTAATTTAACTAACATTTGAATTTCAGCTCATCATAGGTTTTATTCCAGGTTCTGACAGGTGTGTTGCCTTTAAATTTGACTGTTTAGTTTTGTCCTCTGAGGTTTTGGAAGATTTTCTTTAATTTCATGGCAGGTGGCTTAAAACTATCGTATTTCTGTTTCAGCCTCCGTCGCCGGCAAGAGCTCCAACCACTGCCCTTTGTGTCACGCTAACTTCACGCTTGGAGAGGAGGTGAGGGAGCGTTCATCCCGGTCACGTTGTGAACCCATGTTTGACAGTAGCTCAGTCAGACAAAAACAGGATCATGTGTGTCTCCTCTTGTGCTGAGATTTAAAGTGTTATATATATATTTCATATTAAGAGAAAAACTTGTAAGCCTCTGATACTGTTTAGGTGTTAAAGACTTCAAAAGGCTCAGAGGCTTTGTTTTTAATGGGATGTTCAACCAAACGCCATCACATTCTTCACATTCCTGCTACTTTCAGGGTGAGAATACAAAAATGCTCCGATCAACTGTCCATCGGCGCACCCTGGTCTTCAGTGGCGGTTTTGGACAAGGTCCTTTGAGCTCTATACTCTGGGCTGCATTTCCTCATTCCCTTTTATAAAAAGGGTATTTTCTTTTATCCGCGCCGAGTTTAATCTGTAACGGGAAGTAGTTTAAGTTCAAGGTTTTATTGTCATAGCACGTTAGTGTTCAAATAACAGAGAGCAGCAGACTACAAGTTCCAAAACTACGACATGTATTCAAGATTTGCTTCCAAGGTGATCATCCAGCCGCAGAGACGAGAGTTTATTATCTTTATGGAATAATCAGTGGTCATATTTCACCGGACTTGGAATCGATATGCAGTAAACGAGATTCTCAGCTTCACAAAGAAATGTCACAATGGTGTCCCCTTTCATGTCTCTTACTTTCTGGTTTCTGTCTTTGTGAGGCTTAATGAATCGTGCAGCTTGTCTTTCAAGAAACCAGTCTGATCACATGACCTGGAACTGTGCGTTTCAGTTTGCAGGAACGTTTTCGGGCATCTCTAGAGTACAGGTCAACATACAAGCAGCAGTTATAGCTTAGTAAGATAAGATTTTTAACTTTACTGTGTGTAATTGGTAGATTTCAGACTATTTTTTCTTTGCGTTCAATTTGTCAGACCAAAGGAGAGAAGAAGCGTACATGATCAAGTAAATTCATTTTAAAAGCTACTTTCAAACTATTAGTCCCATAAGTGAAATTAATTAAAAAAAATTTTTTTTTTGTGAAGTCCTTTTCTGAATAATAAAAATTAAGATTAATCTCTGTAACTTTTATGGATTAATGATCTGACTTGTACTGGAACGAGCTGGCGACCTGTCCAGGATGTGACCCTGACTCTCGCCTGTAGTGAGCAAGGATCGGCCCCAGCAGACCCCCATGACCCTGTTTAAAATTATTAACTGGGTTGGCCTTGCACACAGTGACTTATTAGATGTAGTGTATTTAGTGCTGACATAAGGCACAGCAGCAAAAAAAAGTAGAAAAAGAAATGAATCTAAAGGAGAGGAAGAAAAGTTCAACTTTTGACCGAGTTATCGGTGTTACCTCCAGGTGTGTGATTTTAAAGAAGAAAAAAAGAGACTGATGAGCATAGCGGCTGCGTATTTCAGATTTATTGAATTTTATTCTAAATAAGCCTCATTTACTGCAAAAGGTCTGGATCAAATGTACGGACGGCACTAAATGCGTTTTATATTAGTTGCAAAAGTCCTGCTTCAGCTGTCATATGAAGCTTCATGTAAACAAATAAAATGATGTGTCGTTGTTGTTATTTGTCAGCCATGAAAGCAAACAAGCCAGAAGAGTCACAAAAATAAAAATAACAGTTAGTACACTTCAAAATATAACCCACACTTTGATTTTTGATGTGTTTTTTTTCTATGAGGAACATATACTCAGCCTTCAGAGTTACATCTTGCAGTTTCTCACCTTACATATTAAAAAAAAAAAGTATGAAATACGGTTTGCTGGACTCTTTGAACGTAAACCCAATGAAAGAGCTCACTGTCGGCGTTAAGGGAGGGCCTTGACTGGGCACACAGTCACCTGTGGTTGTCCCAGTCCAGAAAGTTCCTGGTGGAGGAACAGACTCACTGAGCCACTTTGTCCCTGCTCCAGGCCTGGAAGGCTCACCTCATGGGCAGAGAGGGTTGCAAACAAAACTCACGCAGGACTGCGGTCAGCCAGAGAACCCAGCCAGCACAAGGTAATGCATTCATATAACTCCCGTTTGCACCGCCCTCCCCAACGAGCAGAGCGGGAGCTGTGCAAAGCAGCTGTGCTCGGTGGTAAAATTTCACGTTGCAGCCTTCTAACTACGGCTTTTCCCCTCACACTAAACATTTTTAGTGTACTACGGTCAACATCAGCGTGCCCATTTTTGGTGTGATGTTTTACGAGAACTCTGCTTTTTGTTTCCCGCCGATAGTGTGTAGTGATAACAGTGTCGTATTTTGATGTGTCTTATAATTCCAGTATATGACTTATTGTGTAAACTGCTGTTACAGAGTAGACTTTACAGTTTCCAGTCATAGGGCACCCAGTGATATCATCACAAGCTGCTGATGTCACAGAGTCGCCCCTATTTGTATTCACATCAAAAGCAATGCAGGCTGCTCCGATGAGATGACCACCTCGGGGGTATTCGTGTTCCTCGGTACCATTTTATTTGGGATTTTGGGTGTTTGTTTGCATCCAGGCGGCACTTTGGGCGGAGTCAAGCTGAAGCAGGCCTGGTCAGCCAGAGCAAAACCGGGGCCCGTCAACAGAGGCAGCCGGATTCCTTTCCTGGCACCTCTGACGAGAAGGCACCCACCTGGGAAACAGTGAATCCGGATCGTCACGGCCCCTGTACCAACATGAGGAACTCTGCATCAAGAAAACACAACCTTTCCTGTTTTCCCTGCATGTCTGCACTTTTATTAAACACATGACAGGTTTCACAGTTGTCCTCTGACATATGACCGCCATCAAACCCTATTTGATAAACGCTTTTGTCAGGAAACTTTTCTGAAACGGGACTGTAAAAGATTGCTGTTAGTTCGTACCCAAGTTTCCTAACACACAAAAAGACAAAAAGACTCAGAGACTAGAAGGCCTTTTTAAAGTTTTACTTGCAAGCGAGGAGTACAGAAAGAATGGTCACATTCACAAACTGCACTGAAGCAAAGCAGGAAATCATCAAGCTTATGTGCAGATTTCAGCAGTATCATCACACCAGAGAGACACGTGTACAGTTTTGGGTCAGTGTTTTATCATCGGACGTCGTAAGGTTTCTTTTATCCAGGGGTGCAGAGACTGCTTCGAACCAGCTCTGGCTGTTTTACGCCGTCTGTAGGTTGGTGCTGTCAGATATTTGCATTCATCACCTGCAAGGGCAGGTCAAATTAAGCCAAGCAGTGCGGTATGACATGATTTGACATAATAAAAAGAGTTACACGACTCACAAAAGCAAGCACATATTCACAATTTCTCAACAGCTTTTAAACAACCTTTTGAGCTTACATAGAAAGCAGCCTAGCATAAAATACACTTATCAGAACCGAGATGCTGGTTTCTGTTTGGGCAGTGATGGGAAGTTCACTCAGAAAATGAAATAAACTGACTCACTCCATCTCATCTATACATCATGTCTCCAGAGCCTGTAAACATGAGCACACTGTGTGCACTTAAGTGATATCTCCTTACAAGAGGCTCGGGCTCTTATTCTTCACCGTGTTCACCGTCATTTGAAGCCTCTGTAAAGGAGGGGTTCTTCAGGTGAACTACAGAAGACTGAAAAAAAAGAAAATAAAGCTGATGTGGTATGTGTTTTTTTTTTTTATTTTATTTAGACTGTAGCATTTTCTTTGATGCAATCGGCTGCATTCTTTTCCCATAATCTTTCTTTATAGTCACTACATCTTACCAAAATAAAAAAATACAGACTCTCTGTGAGAAAGATGTCCTCCCCAAACCGAGACGGTGCTGATGATATCACTCTGACGCGTCCAGACAGATCTTCAGTCCTGCAGCCTTGAGCGTACAGGCTCTGTCTCAGTGCTCGTTTTAAAACCGTTTGCTTATTTGTTCCCCTGATAAATGCCTGCTGATAATCTTCAGCACCAGTGAAACACAGAGCAGACTTTTTTTTCTTTTTTGACCTAACAGGATGATTGGAAGATAATTAATGAAAAGAAAAACACAGGTATTGTTTCATTCGGAGCAGACTGAGCTCCTTAAACAGTTAGTAACACTTCAGAAGCTGAAAACTCAAGAGTTATAGTTATAAATGTTATTTTACTCCGTCCGCTTTAATACAGTGTTATGACAGTAATGATTGTAGGACATATGGCTTCTCAAAAGAAGGTTTTCTGCTCTTTTTTTTAATAGCACTAGTGTATATTTATGTTACTGTAGCAGGCATATTTAATTTCTAACTATAACCGTCCATCTGCTATACTTTTGCACTGAGATTATGGTAACGGTGGGTATTCTATGTTATTTCATGCGCACTGTCGTCAGTATTTTCTGAATAATGCGTTTTATTATTTTATTGCTATTTTTCTTTTTTAAGTGTGTTTATGTTTGTGAAATAAAGCTTCAGTAAACCTAACATTGCAGATCCAGTGTCAGATGAGCAAATGTCGTCTTTAATATTTCAACAGAAGTGTCACATTTCCTGTTGTTAGTAGGTCTGATGTTAAAAGAGAAAACAGCAAGACTGGAAGTCCCAGCGAGCATTTACGTGAGCGTCTTATATTGGTTTAAAAGTGGGTTTGTCTGCAGGTTCCTTGGTGGGTCTGCCTGTGTTTGCTCATGTGGACTCTGGGTGTACCTACCTGGTTTCTAGGTGGTCCCCAGCAGGTTAAATGGTGACCAACTACCAGAGGTGGGATCCATACAAATTTCCCTTTCTTAGAGAAGGTTCATTTTACCCACTTGTACCCCTTATGGCTTATATATTTGGCATATTTTCTTTGAAAAAAAATGCAGTTCCAGAGAAAAAGGAAAAAAAACAAAACAAAGCAAAATACGACATTCAAAAACAGTTGCAGTAGCACTTTCACCTAAGCAATGTTTCCAGTAATTACATTGACAATAATCAGTTTAATTACACATTCTGCATGTCTGTCTAAATTTACTTTTAAAACCAGCATAACAGAACTAACGTTCAGACAATCTAGCTTTCAGATTGATCATCGACTGGCCACCAGGCGTTGGCTCCACAAACAAGTCAATCTCCAACTTGATTGCTAGATTTCACATCCATGACAGTTCTGCAAAAGGTAAAATTATTTAAAGTAATAAATGTATGTATAATTAGGGGCATGGTCTTCATCAGTCATCATGCTACCTACATTTAGCTCAGCAGCTTGTGCTAACCCACTTCCAGCTAAATGCTACATGCATTTCTGATTTAGCAACTGAAGCAGCTTTTGAAATTGGGTATTTGGCTATTCACCAGCCACTCTGCAGCCCCTCAACTTCCTTCAGCTCTAGGAAGTGGAGGTCATGTGGTCAAATTTGATTGGCATGAGGTGGGCGTGTTCCAGCTGCTGTGACTCCTGTTCCTCCTGCACATTTGAAACATAGTGCAGCCTCATGGAGGGGTTCCCCCAGCATTCCAATCGATTTCTTTTTATTTCTTCTATTTCTTTTTTAAGGATGTGTGAAACTAAGACAAATGGTTGTGGTAGTTCTGTGAGAAATTATATAATCTATTTTCATCCTTGAAAAACTGTCTTGTGATTGACACTGGACCTTGAGTGATGTCTGCCACAGTTCTGTCCAAACACTTATTAGTTAAATAATGGAAACGACGATTGTGTATTTACAGAGATCTTCCAGTTTTATTTAGATTTTTTTTTTTTTTTTTTTTTTTTTTTTTTTTACAAGAATCTGCCATATTGCAGCTGCACTTCTTTGGTTTTTAAAATCCTGACTCTGTTTATTATACATGGTTCATTTTACATCCAGTTTTAAACATTTAATAAATCAATATATTAGAAAAAACTTAAATCATTTGCTTTACAATTTCAGAAGAGCTTGAAAAGGAATCACGTGACTATAAATGCACGTTTTGTTCTTTGCTGTGAGTCCATAAAGGCCACTGTGCAGGGACAATGAAGTCCTGAAATCAGAGAATGGCGATCTGCTGCGGGGGGCGCATGGGGGGACACCAGGGGCCAGATACATAAACGCTGCGGACCAAGAGCCATGTGCACGCCTTTTGTCCAATGATAATGCGCCTCAGCGCGCGGACTGAGCAGTTTCAGCCTGGCATGGTTCAGGAAAACGTACTTAAAATGAAGCAGATTTGTGATTTTCTTATCATTCACAAATATATCTAACTGCGTGTGCGTAACGGTTGTGCGCCACCATGGCTCCAAGAAAAGTTGTTGGAAGATATTTTTATGCAGTTTTAAGAAAACATAGCATGTTTAAAGATCTTTATGATTGTATGGCACCAGATGATGGAGTAGATCCGCTGCTTTTGGTTTTCTGATCAGTACTCAGTCAACCATGCTGGAAAACATACCACAGCTTTATTATAAATATGTGAAAATAATCCACCCGAACGTTTCTGTCTTTGTGGATACACTGTTTGTTTTTATCTCAGAACACAAGAGAATTTTAAGTCACAGATCCCTGGATGTGAAACACGGTCTGTGAATGAGAATTCAGATGGCACCGAGAATATAAATCTGTCAAGTTTTCAGCATGTGGTGTTCTGTTGTGGTTTTACAAAATGAGAAATTAAAGAAGCAACAAAGGCAAAAAAAAAAAGACGAGTTGGGATCAATCGATTCAAACTGCAACGTACAGTAGATCAATCATTTAAAATCAAGCTATGTCTAAAAAACATTGATAAGATTGGACGAATAGTTTGATCAGTTATGAGTTCAGGTTTTGGGGGGAGTTTTTAAATATTTGGTTGGTCACATGGAGATCCTACGTGCACAGACCAGTTCCTTGTTGTGCACCACGCTCCACATCCTGAGCAGCTCCTGCGCGCTCAGTTTGTGCACGACGATGAGGTCCCTGTAAAAGCAGGGCTCCCTGTTCATGGGGCTCACCTTGTGTCTGGTGATGCCGAATGTCCTGAAGCCCGAGTGCATCTCTGGGGCCACGTTGAGCTTCTTCAGGCACATTCCTAAAAACACGTCGTCAATGGGGTACAACTCCAGCTCCCCCGAGACCACGAAGAGCCTCCTGGCCAGGTGGGAAGACATGAGAAACCCCCCACCTCCCACGTAGGGTGGGTACGGCTTATCGTACAGCTCTTTGGGTATGTAATATTTACTCTGTCGGTTTCGGATGGGGATCGCCTTGGAGATGGTGTCCCCCACAAACAAGACGGCCTCTTTGTGTTCCTCCACTTTGAAGTTGATGAGCTCCAGCAGGTTGTGCGTGTTCACAAACACGTCATCATCTCCTTTGAATATAAACTGAACGCCGGGGCAGTAGATGTTGAACCACTTGAGGAAATTAACCTCCTTTAGGGTCAGGTTGAAGAAGGTGTCCATGAAGTCCCACTGCAGGATGTCCTTGTAGATCTGGTCCTCGAACTCGATCAGTTTTTGGAGATTTTTGGTGTCCTTTCCAGTGGTGGGAGTTCCCAGAAGAAATAAAGTTCTGATCTTCTTTCCGTCCACCGTGTACTCTCTTCCCCAGGTTTTACGCACAGCTTCTCGCCGGTCGTGCTGCTCTATGACGGACTTGATCACCACGAGGAGATGCACCTCTCCGTCCGCGCATTTCTCCGGGTGGTTGATGAGCATGGGAAAGTATCTGCAGTGTCTGTGCAGGACAAACTGGTGGAATCTTGGGTCCAGGCGCCTGAACCAGTCCTGGTTCTTTATGGACGCGTTCTCGCTGCAGTTGAGGACCTGCGCGTCCCAGGAAGCCGGAGTCCCGTTGGACACCCTCTGGGAGTCCACGACGTTGTTTGGCACGGGAGAGTCTGTGCTCCACTGGCTGGGTTTCACGACTCTCTTCTTGTATGAAAAACACCCCGAGGCGCACCAGTTCGCATCCCGCGGGTGCTTGACTCCCGCTGTGTCTTTTTCAGACAGTTTCAGCTTGTGGATCATCAGAAGAGTTGCAAACACCAGGCAGAGACTTAACAGGGACTTCAGCAAACCGCCACGCTTTCGCCGAAAAAAATGATCCATAGCTGTCACCGTGGCGCGCAGGGACCCTCAGACGCGGGACGTTTTCCGTCATAGTGTTTCACAACCGCGCATCCGAGTGGGAGCCAGCACCGCCGTCCCTCAGGTGGACAGGCTGAGGCCCCGGCACAGTGAAACCATAGAGCTCCGGGGGCCACTTCAGCCCATGACGCCTTCTGGTGTGGTGACACATCACTGCGCGCTGCGAGAAAGCGACGTGCGCTTATACCTTCCCCGGACCTCTTCAGTGCGTTTTTTTCTCTACGTTGACTGGAAACCTGCTGAAGGATGACACCGCCTCACCCCCCACCTCCCCAAGTATCTCCTCCCACACTCCCACAGATGATGGTTCACACCGATCTGAGACCAGCAGGTTTCCCGTTTTTCCCACTCAGGTGTCCGCTTTAAACACCTATCTCCCCACAAAACCATTCGTTAGTTCTGGACATTTTCTTTTAGTAATAAACAGCACAACTTGTGTACAACCGAAAAAAAAGGTGGCTCCATGAAGAAATTATTGTTCCAAATATATGTTTTATATACAAAAAGAGTGTCACAAAAAACAGAAAATACGCGCGCGCACACAGATGTGTGTATGCGTGTTTGTATACATACATACATACATACATACATACATACATACATATATATATATATATATATATATATATATATATATATAT
>JAOWBL010000022.1:208313-224226 GCA_028564865.1 Zenarchopterus dispar | reverse complement strand
TCTGATGTAACGGTGCAGGTGAAACATGGAATAATGTGAAGTAAAAAAAGAATTAAATAAATACGAGTGAATCAGCACTCGGCGTCCCAAAGGTCAGATCTGGAAGGGAAAAGGAAAAGAGGGGATCCAAAGACCAGCTGATGTCAGACTGAGGAAGTGGAAGGATGAGGCAGGTGAATTTGATTTGGGGTAATTTACACAAGTTGGCTCATAACAGACAGGAGTGGAGGGCCTTCGTTGCTTCCGTACATGCTCAGAGGGGCGGTAAGCAAAGTTAGCCCTATGACACCAATCTCATATATATATATATATATATATATATATATATATATATATATATATATATATATATTTTTTTTTTTTTTTAACAGAGCCTCAGGCTTTAGAACCATAAATGATCCAGTACTAGTGGGTCAGACATGGTAAACGGTAACAGCTTGGCAAAGCTGGCGTTTAAAACCCAACAACTTCTAACACAACTTTAATCTTTGAGCCAATGTTCCCTTTTCTCTCTTTGTCCAACCTGTTTTATTTTTTCTCCTCTTTTCCCATCCATTCTTTTTTTCTTCTTATGTGTTCTGTAGTCACTATTAAATAAGGAAAAGGGAAATCAGTTTTTCATGTCAGGGTGTATGATATGCTCTTTGAAAAATGTGCTTTGATGATGAAATATCCAATAACCTATTGAAAATATCAGAGAGAATTTCATCATAATCAAGGACATGAAATACAAAAGATAAAATAGTAAAAATCAGATTATGATCACACTACCCATGCTTGTGGGGGACCTTTGATTTTCCATGCTGCTTCGGTGGCTTGCCTCCTGAGCTGCATGTAGGGCTAATAGCTGCAAGTAACTCTTTACAAAAGGAAAAGAAATACAAACAACACAAGGGGGAAAAGTCAAAGTAGGGAGTAAGCTCATGGATGAATCCATTAAATTAGTATTTTAATTTGAAACACACATGCAAGTTTTGAACCAAAATGCCGTGGTTCAGAATTGATTAAAAATACTTACTTACTAGAAGTAAAACACCCATGCTGATTTAAGTTTTTTGCTGTCAAGAAAAGATCAACTTTACATGATTTATTTTGGGATAAGTTTTTCTGAATTACTGAATTTTGTAAAGAGATGCAACATATTTTCATTATGGGTGTGTGTGTATGGAGGGTCGGGGGTGTCATGATGGTAATTTGGAATAAAGTTTAAAAGTCATCTATAATTTCATCAAACAAGACCACAATACATTTTCTGAATATTTTGATTTTACACTCTTTTAAAACACAAAGGATTTTTATGTGTTAAAATATCATTTTCAGTTTAATTTGAAGGAATCTTGGCTCACTTTTAGGAACAATTGTCTTACGTTTTATGGCCTCAGCAGGTTTTATCCCTAAATTCATGTTACAGAACCTGATAAGAACCCTCAACCTTCAGGCATCAAATATAATCTGGTCCAGTTTATGTAGCAATCCCACTTTTGACCACATGGGGGCAGCATTCCACATTCCATAGCTCCTGGCGTAAGACTTCGAATTGCACCTCTAGTGGGACAAAGTGGTATTACAAGATGTGCCGGCTCATCCCCACTCATTAGGTCAGTACTGTCAGTGGTTCTTCTATCCACGCAGCAGATCTATATACTTCCAATTGGAAAGAATGTATTGCTATATAAAAAGCAAAATAAAGAGTACAGCAGTAGATGTGTTGCCTCAAATAAACCATATTCTTCTTACATAAAGAAATAGAAGCAACACTGATGTTATAGACCCACAGACTCTTTAAAAGGCTTTCAACAAACCACCTGCATGCTGTTCACACTGAGAGCAACATTTTATACCTGTGCCTGACAGGAGGAAAAATGAAAGGAAAATCACGCCATCTTTTATTCAGGAGTTTTGGAAGTCTCTCTTTTTTAGTTTTAGTGGATACATCTAGATGTTAAGCAGATATTTACCTCTTTTTAAACTATCTAAAATCTCTTTTTATGGCATAAAAAACCAGTGAGATTCATAACAGCAGACTTTAAGTATTATGATGTTTGGCTTTTTACTTCCATGGTCTGACCTGCCAGAGTTTCTTGTGAAATGGTCATGAGTTGTTCAAACAAAATACGCACCTGTTTAGTCTCATCCTTTGAAAATCCATCTTCTCGTGCCATGCCGTTACATTGGAGAAGATGTGTGGAGGGTATCTGGGCGTCTTTGTTCTTCCTCAATCAAGTATCTGAAGTTCTCTGCGCATCCTGGCTGGAGACCATTCACCACAGTTTTATGAATGCATCAGAGGAACATGGAGCTCCGCGGTAGCCTTTGAATTTTAAGATGCCTCCTCACGGGGCAGTTCAAGCTGTTGAACAAGACTTTTAAGTAACCCTTTAAAGGGAAATGATGCTGTGAGCTGTGGCTGGCTGGTTAATGCGGAGAGTTGCGTAAGTCCTTTATAGACACACCAGTGAGTCACAGCAACGCCACTTTCTGATTTCCAGTTTTGTTGCCGTCTGCTTTCTTCCCATTCCACTGCTTAATCAACACTTGTCGTGTATAGCTTCACTTTCATCCAGCATGATAGTCATAGCCTCTAAAATCCACTGGGGATCCCAGTCAGCATCTAAATCCCATTATCCATCCAGGGTAATAATGTAAACCACATTGTGTCTTATCAGGATGATAAAGTGGGCCTGGCTCCTTCTGTGTCATGCTGCAAGAGCTCCACCAGTGCTCTCTCTCTCTCTCTTTTCGCTTTATTAGATTTGTCCCGATGCACTCACATTCACACCGGTGTTTATGAGCGCTAAATTGCCGTTTGATATCCAAATAATGTCAGAGGAGGGAATTCTCCTCTATGTTGCATGAGCACAGTGAAAATTGTAAGCACCCCCTTCCCCCAGTCAGCCATGATGGATTGGTTTTAATATCTGGTGAAAAGAAAAACACACACACAGTGATTAAGGAATAGGAGTGAACTCAAACAAATCTGTTCTCCTCCTTTGTCTTTGCATCTCGCTCTTCCTCGGCACAGGTTGGGATGTTATGGCAGCGGTGACGTGTCTCTCTCTTTTTTTTTAGGTGCTGTGTCACATCAACCCCCATGAGGCTTTTATCTTTAAAGAAAAGTTAACTTTTTTTCTTTTAATTTCCCAGCACAGTGTGCTGGCGTGTCAGTGCTTAGTGGTTTTGTAATTTTGTTGTGCAGCTTTTAAAATCCAGGTGGGAAATTTCAGACTTTCATAAGCAGAAATTCACATAATTGTTTTTTTTTTCCCTTCTTCTAACACGATGATAAACCAGACATTTTATGACGTCATAGAGCCTTTCCTTGGAGCAGGAATGGCGTGAATCTTTTTTTTATTGTACATCCCGAATGATGAAACTTATTTGTTTTTTTCTAAATTACGACGACAATATTGGACAGTGGTTGAAATAATTGGTTGGGGATGAAGTCTCCTCTTTGTGGAGGTTTTGGAGGTGAAGACGGCGGTCGGAAGAGGGCAATGTTGTGCCGCAGATAGACACAACAACCAGAGACATCAGGCTCTTTCTCTGTGATCGCTCCATCTCCACACCCCGTGCACGCGCTTTCTGCTCAGACGTGCAGCGTTACCGGGCCCACGGCTGGGCTCGGGAGAAAAGGCCAAGTCGTGCTCCTGCACATGCAACTGCTGCTTTCCCACATCTCCAAATGCTGTTCGGCCCTTACACGGAATTAAAAACAAACAAACATGTGCATATGTTTGTTTTCCTTTATTTTGTTGTTGTTGTTGTCTCTAATAACCTTAATCGCCTTAGCAGATATAAGCTGTTGGCTAAACCTCTAAAATCTTAAAGATCCCCACTGCAGGGTAGAGAGTCGTATCTTAGATCCTGAGCGTGATTACCAACATTTCGCTTCACTTGCATACTCCCCTGCGTGGACGCACATAACCTTATTACACGGCACCAAAGAAGTCTGAGGCGCGGAATACAGCGGCTCAGACGCTGGCAATTATTTCAACACCAGTCCTACAGTATTCCTGCACGCGTGACCGCTCCCCCGATCTCACCCCACGAAAGAAAGAATAGTCATTATAGAATAAATCACGTTCGTCCACGCTGGTTTTTTTAGGCCCAGCCGCGCGTCAGCGGTGTGGCGCGTGCGTCGCTGAGCCGCCGCGTCCTCTCAGTGCAAGCTCCACGAGTGGGTCCAGATCACTGATCTCCCTGTCGCGCCACTGCTGCACACGGCGACGCCTTTGGTAACAGTCATAAATGCGAGGGGTTTTAATGATTAAGTCACGTGACGTGAAGTTGTCCAGATGTGTCCTGAGACCAGTCACGTGCCACTGTTTTGGACTCATCTGGAAACTAAAGGGAATCCTAACATCTAATAATGCGTTTTTAATGTCTCCGACTTGTTGAAGCCAAACTAATGTTTTAGTTGTGTCTTTTACTGAGAAGAGCGTAGTAGTTTGGGGCTAAAACACCTGGACTCAGACTTGACCAGTCCTGTTAAATTTAGGTGGCTTACAACTGACAGCGCTTCTCTGATTGTCTGTGAAATTATTTCTATTTTCTACAAACTCTGATGGTTCAAGTGGTAACCATGTTAGCACCACGTAATAAGTCTCCTGTCTCATTTTTTAAACATTTTTTCCTTATGCTAAGTAATCTTTTGGTAACCCTTTGAAGCCAGCTGTTGTTTTTTTTTTTTTTGTTTACATGTGCACATATCTGCTTTTCAAATCCATTTATGTAAAAGGCAAGGAATAAATATGAACCTTTACAAAATACTTGATTAAGTTGGTGATTAGGGAGCTTTTAGCAGCGATAACTTCAAAGTGGAAGTCGGAGTCTTGTATCCTACTTCCAAGGTAGTTTCTTAGGTTTATATACTATTTAATTACACATCTTGATTTTTTTGTGAACAAGAGACATACAGTAGGGGGAAAACAAACAAACAAAACAGAGAATAGTGACTGGGGGGCTTTCTGAGTGGAGTGCTTGTGTGGGTTTTCTCCAGGTACTCCGACTTCCTCCCACAGTCCAGAAACATGCATGCAAGGCTGAGTGGTGATTGTAAATTGAGCATGAGTGCTTGTTTTTTCTGTGTGCCAGCTTGTCCAGGATATATACCTGAAAACAGCTGGGTAGCTTCCAGCTGCCCCCCGTGGCCCCCGCTGCCCTGAATACCATGAAGCAGGTAGAGTTAATGGATTGGTGCACCGGGTGTATTAGCTTTGTCATCAGTTTAAACCATGAGGAATAAACCTAGGATTTTTATCTTTAAAATTATTTCTACTATTCCTTCAAGACTGCGAACATAGATTTTTTTTCCTTTAATGCTTCCATTTATTGACTTGTAACCTAGAACAGTTGTTCCCTGTAGTTTGTTTGTTTGTTTTTGTTTGTTTCATGTGTTTGGATTGTTGCTAATGACTGATTCTGACCTGTTCCGTCTCTGGACATGAGAGTCCAGGTTCTGCTTCCCTCGTTTTCTTCAATAACAAGTTGAATGTTGTTAATGGTTCATAATGCTCTACGTGTTAAATACAATGGTTCTAAAGCACCTTTTTAAAATAGTAAAATTAAAAATAGTCTCCAACAAGCCCTCTATTTCCATGTTTTAATAATATTTTTGGAGTCTTGCTGACAGAGATGTAGTTCAGAGGATGTAAGTTCAGAAATTTGAAGGGTGTCATTGTGTTGAGAGATTGACAGTCGCACAGTTGATTTGAATCTTTTCGGGACATTTCTGGAAAACAGCAGCTATTTCTTCATCCGTTACAGAGTAAATTGTTTTCCCGTGTGATTGTTTACTCACCATACATGCTTCAGTTATGCAGCGCTGCCAAGTTCTTGAAGAATGGTTAGCTGTAGGTTCTAAACCTCTGTTTAGTCTTGGAATGGCCTGTCTTTTACTGGCCTTTCCTTTTTTTTTTAATGATTTGTGGCACTTTCTTAAGTAAAAGTAGCAAGGCTATGAAAACTTCCTGTGTGCGAAAAGCCGTATGATTGATGGACAAAAGAGCTGCTATGGCAGCATGGTTAGGCCTTCAGCTTACCTCTGAGCCTAATTCCTTCTCCCAACTGGCACTGCACGCTAAAAGATATACACTTCAATTATACATGGGGATGGTAGGGGTGAAGACTGCTGCCTTGCCTGAGAACTGATCAATATTTCAGCTCCAAGGGGACCAAACATATCGCGGAGCAGCTGCTGCTTAACAGCTTTACACAGTAGAGTGGCACATCCTGTAATACAGAGCTCTCTGCTGTGGGTGGGTGTATGTGTGACGGAGGGAGCTCAAGGGCCGCTGGAGCCACTGCTGAGGTGACAGTAGGGAAAGACGAGATCCTTGAGGGTGTTTTAGCTGTGCGTGTTTGGCTTTTTTTTTTTTTTTAAATTTTGTTTTGTGTATCTGCTTGAATATTACTGTTCTTCCTCCACTCCTGTCTTCTCCTTCTTTCCATCTCGCTCCCTGTTTTTCATCCAAACGCAAAAATGCCCGTTCTCAGAGACACAGCCACACAAGGAGAGCTTGTTTCCAGTGTTTCTGCTATCAGTCCTCCCCAGGGCCCACGCTGCCAGTGTTTGTGGGCGTGTCTTGGGATGGAGGGGAAAGAAAAAAGATCCTAGCTGTCTTGTACTTTGTTGTTGCGGCTTTGACATGTCAATTCCATTTTTACCTCTTTGAATCAGAAGTCTGGTTGAGTAGCACTACCTTCTCTGATCGTTTCACGGTTCCTGCCATTTTGCGATACACCTCGAGCATTCAACCAGCAACCACGTTTTGCCTGGGACAATTGTCAGGAGAACGAAATGAGACGTCGACCAGCAAGTAACTTCCTGCGAGCCAAGTGGGCGATGCAATTTTGTGTTGGAGTTACAGACACAGCCGTGGACTTTAGAAGCACAAAAACTAAAATCAAATTCTTTGGCCAAAAAAAAAAAGGTTACAAGAGTTGTGTTTATTAAAGCTTTATTTTTGCTCTTTTTTTCAGTGTCTTAACCAACTTTGAAGCTTTTAGATATTCTAAACTATTCTAGAAGTTGATGCAACCAGCACACTCAGTTGGGAGAGAGGTTAGGACACACACAAGAAAAGATAATAGAATATATAAGTGATGCTTTCTGGAAGATTCTGCAATGGGAAAGTTAATTGGTGTCAGAATTGAGTATAAACAGAGCATCCACTCAAAAAGTCTGGCTGTTTTCAAAAATGCATAATATGTGCAGGCAAAGCAGTATATACTAACTACACACCATCGTTAGTGTGTAGTACTTCACTTGATCACAGTAATTAACTTCCAGTCAATTATGGAGTGCAGTATGTGAGATATCAGGGTGGAAATTTCCCCATATGTAGCTCACCATCCCGGTAGTTTTCACATACTTAGATCTGTGCAATCCTTCACATACTGTGTACTAGATTTTGGCGAAAACACTATCTGACAGAAGTCTATTATGCAATTTCAAAAACTGCCTTGGTCTTTCCATGCAAGAATGAGTCATAGCCCATCACTTTGTGTCAAAATTTGTCAAAGAAACATTTGATCAATTAAAAGGAAAAAAATGGTGCAAAATTAAAATGAGTGTTGGTCTTTTGACATTTGGAGTGTATTTTAGTGTGAAAAGACCCAGGAAGTTTGGGCAAATCTCAATTAATAGAGACTAAGATAGTAAATACTACTGAATTTGCCTGACCTTAATGCTCTGTCTGGATATGCAAATTCTGCTTGTGTGAACAGAAAGTTGATTTGGAAAAAGAAAACGCAGAAGCTCCTGGTCTTCACTATTTAATCAATGGTGTGCCTCATAAAATGACAGCTGGACAACCTGATAGCTGCTTACAGTTTAACTCAGTTTTGAATCTTCAAGAGTCAGGAAAAAAACACATAAACATCATATGGAACTTTTAGTTTGGTACAACTGAAAGTAAAACCCTGATCTGGTTGGCCTCAACTGATTGTGATGTTGCTGATGGATAAAAAGGCTTGTTTGGTTCATAATTTAAGTAAAGTCTGAAAAATAAACTTGAAAAAGACTGAAAATGTCATAAGGGTTGCACTGTGACAGGTCATGGACAGTAAGATGGTAGCAAGAAATAACAAGAGCTTCAGTAAATATAATTATTTGAGGACCTATTTTCCTGTAAATTTTCCTGTAAATGTCATATATCTCAAACGTGTCCTTTTACCGAGCAGGTAGGTGATGGAGATGGTAGCATTTTCAACTCCAACCTCAGGGCAAACATCAGGCAGAAGACATTTTTTTTCCTCTGTAATTGCTGGTCTCTAAAATCTGGCCTGACAGAACTCACATCATTGTCATCTTTCTTTAGTAAGTGCTGCGGTCAACCCATCACTGGCTGATAGCTCAGTATTTCTCTGCACTTCACCTACTTTTTTTTTCTTCTTTTCATCATCTTGGATGTGTCCCTTTGAAACTTGAAAGTTTATTTATTTAATTATTTTTTTTCCTTGTAAATACTTCAGCCGCTTTGACACACCAGGGAACACAGTATTCGCTGCCACCATTAATGCCTCACACACCAGCCACTGAGGTGATATCAAAAAAACATCCTTTTTGACCTCAATCAGCTCCATTACACTTTGTACTTCAAGATGTCTTGAGACATTTATTTTTTCCTAAGTTGTCTTTGATGATTCAAAATGTTTTTCCTCATATAATCTATGGATGTACATAATAAAATATAAGCATGCAGCGGTTAGTTTTATAATGACTGAAATTTACCAACTACTCAGCAAGAAATAAAACATCTTCTTTGGACCACACTGAGAGTGATGAAAAATAAGGCTCCTCTTGAACATAGTACAGCCTCAGTGATGGTTTGTGATGCCTGTCTGATCTTAGGTACCCAGCATAACTATACAACCCAGCGCCTTTGGCTTGTGCTACTCTTGTACCAAATCATGAAACCAGTCATTTGTTTATATTAACTGTTTGAAATAACATCATCATTACCTCATCACTGGCTTTCCCTTAGTTGGAATGTGTTGCAGGCCTGAAATGCAGGAAATGATTCATATTTAATGTGCATTACAGTTGGTGAGGCACATTTCCATTAATGGAGTTTGGGGGTAAAACCAAAAAGGCTGAAGTTGTAACTGGGCCAACCTTCTCCTTTGTCTTTTCAGCTGTTAGCTTCATTTCAGTGATGGACCTGGTAGGATCCACTTACTTAGCAAACTACCACTCTATACCACTTGGTGGCGGTATTGCAGCACTTTTGTTGTTTTCTAACCCTCAGTAAATAAAAGAACATGAACAGTTAGAAGCAAACAACATCAAAGGTGAAGTATGAGAACCAAAACGGGTGTTTGTTTCCACCATGTAGGAGTTCCCAGAGATTCTTGTTGTGGAGCCTACGTGGTATTGGCGGTAGGCCTAGGCCACGTATCTGCTTTTGTTTTTGAAAATAAAGATCTCCATCGTGGGAGAACACAGATTCTTAAAGATGTGAAGATAATTTTATTCTTGATGATATTCAACTAGTTGCCACTCGAAGTTCTTGCACATTTTTCCAAAATCATAGATTTTACTTTGTTAAATATGCAGACAATGTTGCGGCCTACTATGTTATGCGAATCAATAGTATGCTCAGACTTTGACAGTTAACCCATCAGGCAGCGACACTGATCATAGTCGTTCAACCAGAAACCAGATGAGCAGCACAAGCAGCGGATGGCTTCGGCATACACAGTAAGTATTGATTAAATTCACTTGAAAATGTTTCAAATTCTTAGTTTCGTACTTTTGTTCAGAGGTAAATCAGCATTTAAAAATAAAACTTACAGGAGAACCACTAGTTTCCTCACGAGTGAAGTTGAAAAGACCTCTCTATTTTTCTCATTTGCTCATCAAAGTCATTGTAATTATTGTAATAAAATATGCAATTATAATTTGATTACACCTTTAACGTTTGACAAACGAGCCAGGATGTAAGACGGAAAACGTCACGATAGCCATACATGTCCTACCAATGTGCAGCTGGAGAGAACCAAGAGCTGAAACACATTTTATGAAACTAGTCATGCGTGGTGTTAGCCAGGTAGGGATACGTTTATCAAGTCACATGTAGCATTACAGAACCAAAGAGAACAATTTAACATTTGTCTAAACATGCAGTTACCGTATACTCTTCATAATTTCCTTTTAGCGTGTGATTTTTCTTTCTGCTGCAGGAGCTTTAAGTACATCTGCATAAACATGAATGAAAAAGAAGCTGTTTCTTATCATCTGTAAGTAGCCTGTTATAACAGTTTACACTGGCACTAATGTCGGCGTGACAACTTGTGTATTTTGCACGTGCATCAAATCCGTCACGCAGTTTGTGTCCCTGCAGGAGAAACATGGTTTACTGGAGAAGGAATGCCAGGAACACCTTCAAGGCTCCTTCTGTGTACTGAGCCTGATGGTTCGGCTGCTTGATATGTTGGAGTCTTTATTTGGAGGGAGGTCTCAAGATTGACATCCTGGCTGCCCTTCTGATCACATAGATCACATGTAAATGTTTCCACTGCCTTAAGAGTTCTGATGATGGGGTGAAACTGAAGACTACTATTTTGTACATCTTTGTTTTGCCAACCCCACACAGAGAATTCACAGTGTCACATGCAGAGAGGACATGCGGACCAACAAGGGCATCACACTTTTCTTTTCCAAGTCTGGAATGTAGACAGTGGAGGTCAGTGATGTGTGGGCTTCTCTCTTCGCTTGTGTGGAAGTGCAGATGGCCGTGGATGTGACTGCAGACATGAATTTCCAGCACAAAGACATCTGTGTCAGGACTCTTGATCACCAGGTTACTGCTGTTGTTTTGGTTGCATGGGCTGCAGCAGCCTGGTGTCTGCCTCCTCCTGAGTTGTCTCGTGGTCCTGAAGCTCCTGAACTTAAAAGTCAGAGCAAGCTCTTTATTTTAATTGTGTAAAAAATTGTGTCCATGCCCCACAATGAATGATATACTCTTTATAGAGTTTTTTTTTTTTTTAACAGATGTGCTCCGGTGTTGGAAGAAATATTCCAGCAGGTTTTTTTGTTTTGACCACATGCTAAGCATTTTCCCCACTGTTTTGGCATCTTTTGGTCATCTCTGTATATTTTAATTGTTCGACCCTGTTCCGAATACCTTCTTCGCTAAATGTGATGCTCTGTGTTTTGTATGTTTGACACACGAAAGGAACCTCTGTTGATGAGGTTGCCTCAGCTGAGTGAATTAATGTCCTCAAATCGTGGTTAGCATGTAGTCCAAGTGTTGTCTGTGGCTTCAGCTATAGCACCAGAGCCCCAGCATCCCAAATCCAAATCACTGTTCCAGTTTGCTTAATTTTCTTCTCCAAGATGTGCGTGAACTTTGCTTTGTTGGTTTTTTACCAGAGAGCCATCAAAGTTGGCAAGAGATTGTGGCAAAGGAGCCAGACTATAAGAGAGCATGTAATCACTGATAATTTGTCTAACATTGGCTGGAAAGATTAGCCTGGCAAACAAACTGTGGTGTGATGTTAGTGTTCGTTTATTACGTTTTTAAGTAGAAGAGCTGCAAGATATAGTAGCTGAGAGCCGTTTGGAGTGATAGCGGCACGATCAGGCTGTTCTTTAGCTGCCACTGCTGTTTCTCCAGCAACATCTTCAGATGAGGAAGAGGAGGAGGTGGCATCTTCATGAATTACTTCCTCAGCTGTCAGATTGTCAACATATACAAAGTTTATTGTTGTGGCTTTTTGAAATTTTAATAATGGGTATGACTTTTGAAGTGTTGAGTAAACGTGCCTCGTATGTGGAAATAGTAACTCCCTCCCTTTTGTAGTACATGTGTTTAAAAAGCGTTTTTAGCTTTTGACAGGCCGAGGGCCTCACATTTTTCATACATTTCTGATTAATTGCTGTTTCACATATAAAAATCCATTTTCATATAAACTTTCTGTTGTACTTTTTGTTTTTGGAGAGTGAGTATTGTCTCTTAAACACAAGTGGTAACGTGTATCACTGGCAACTAAGTCCCTGTCATAGATCTGGAGAAGCAGACTGTCGTCTTTTTTCTTTCTTGAGCTGCAAAAGCAGCTTCCTTGTAGTGAGTGCTTCACATCTAGTCAGTATTTCTGTGTGTCTCTCAAATTTGTATTTTTTTGCTTGCAAATCATTCACTTTATTGGTAGCTAGTGTGGTGCTGTTCTTGATGTCCAAAAGTCTTTAAAGGGACCTTAGGGCTTGTGTTTCTGCTGGAGTTTTCTCACCATCTTCTGTCTGTTTCTACCCCAGCACAAAGAAGAAAACAAGGCCAAAGACATATTCAAGTCCCTCTCTCCGCCTTCATCCACTTCATTTAATGTAAATAATTGTTTTCCCAAGACAAAGATGGATATTGTTTAAAATTCTGGCATAACATGTACGTGTGTTTTTGATTCTCTTCAGAAGTTGACTACTGTAATTTATGCAATGGATAATTTTTACCTTTCCAACTGAGTACAGATGATCTTTTTACTAATATGACTATTATAATTTTTGCTAATATGAAAATGAAATAGAAGGCTTGACAACAGTGTGTTTGTGTGTAAATATACACTGTAAATATACACTGCCAGTCAAATGTTTGGATACCCTTTATTTATTATATATGTATACTAATTTTCATTTTTAAAAAATTGAAAGTTCAGTACTGATTATTCAACGTTGAAGTTGACCTCCACACCCACATGCATGCATGTTTAACTCGTTTAATTTTTGTCTCATTCATAAAGTGACGGTAGTCTCTGTGTTACCTACATCCTGTGGGACATTACCAAGAGCTAAGCTGAATCTTTGTGCTAACTCCTCAGCTATGAGATGTTGTAGTGACAAGCTCTGAAACAATTTTAATAAACTGTTTCCATCCTATACTTCTAAAACGTGTGAGGGGTCCGGTTTTGTCATCAATATGTATACAGCATATGTTCAGTTGTTTTTCAAGCATAAAAGAGTTGTCAAATTAACAGGTGGCTCATTTTTATGACATGTTTAATTACATGTTTGTGTGGTAATAAAATATATAATAAAATAAATTACTGTTAATGACAGAGAAGTTGTCACATAACCTAATAATGAAAGCATAAATGACAGGATTAATATTATTATAAGTATAGACTTTACCCAAATGTACAGTATCATCCAGCGTCTTGTCTATTTACAGAGTTTAATTATAAAACCTGCTGTTTTTTAGTTGGATTTGAATCAATACTCACAAATTAGGAGTGTAGGAAAACCAAGACCAGTTTTGGGAGCCATGCATAGAAAACATGAAGTGATGGCAACATGCCCACAGTTTGACATTCGAAGAGAGCTGGTTTGGGCTCAAACACAACCCTGTAACCCTCCACAGCTACGATGGATGGATGAATTTTAAAGAACTACTTTCAGCTTATATTACTTTTCGGACGGGCAGAAAGTCAGCAACTGATTCTTTGAAGTTTTGGAACTGCAAGAATGTCTTGTTGAAAGTCATTTTGATTCGACTGTCACACGTACAACATACACGCCCGCTCTATCTGCAAACCAGTGACATATGTGCCATAAGGGAGCCAGAACCCTCTATCCTCGTCATTTTCTTTGCCTTTCTGTCATTGACACTGCCATCTCTCATCTCTTCTATTCTTGTGACAGATATAGAATTTCACACCAAGAGGATTTGTGACGCTGATACCCACTGGTTCTGTGGCTGTAAAATGACTTGCTCTATCTCTCCTTCTTCCATTCTTTTTCCTCGCTGTCTTTTTCCTTCTTTTCAAGCCACTGGATTTGCTGCCAAACTAGTATCAAACATCTATATTCAGTCTGCCGTATCAAAGCATTAAAGCCAAGAATTAGCCTTAAGCATCTGCTTTTCTTCTTCTTCTTTTTTTTTTTTTTTTTTTAGAATTTTGTCTTTTCTGTTTTCTTCAGCTGGATTACATAACTCAAATATTTTAATTCTACATTGAAAGCACATGATAAATAATAACAAATCCGGAAGCTGGAGTTCATGTCTACCGTTTTTTTTTTTTTTTTTTTTTTTTTTTTTCTCTATACTGTAAACTTAGTTACCTACATGTAATGTACATCCATAACCTGTGACTAGCTCATGCGGGCATGCAGACATGAGGAAATGGACTATTATCCAAGTCCCAGGTAACTTACATCTGAGCTTCCTAATCCGTGTGAAGACTACCTGGAAATGCTCTGTTTGTCTTTCTTTTAGAAAGCCTCTGGAAGTCCAACGGGTCCTTGTCAATTACGCTCCAGTTCCTCTGGACCTTTTTGCAAAGCTAGTGCTCGGTTGCAGTCCCTTTGTTTTGTGCAGTGCCTGTGATTCCTCTTTCATTGCTTGCCCATAAGTTCAGCATTTAAATGAGCACCTTGAGGAGGCTGGGATAATTAGCATCGGCTTTAATTGCTTCTTTAGCACAAATAGCCAGTTATTGAACCTTATGAAGCTGTTGGACAAGTTTGTGTTAATGCATTCCAAAAGGAAGTTCCAGTTCATTGTCGTATACCACTCCTGTTTTAGCATTTTAATAAAATCCTTTTCTTGCTGGCTTCTATACAAACAAATAACTTATTCATGTGATACTGAAATTACAGTAGAAAATAAACACAATATGTTACTTTTGGTCAAAAGAGTACATTTAAAGAAAAATTTCTGAGTTTGAGAAGTAGTGTTTTTAGAGTTGTTAGATGCAGTCAGCTGGTTTAAACAGTGCACAAACAACTAATTCACCAATGTATAAATTTTTGACATTGTGTGCCCATCTGCTTTTTTTCTGTTACATTTAAGTTCTCTGTTTTTAAAAAACAAATTTATGCAAAACACAGCAGAAGCTGCTGACTTTTTAGATGCTGGAAATGAGTCACTGACAGTGACCTCAAGCTACATGATGGTGCACTGATGGTGTACTGATATCAACCTATCTCTGTCGCTCCATCTTTACTCAAGTTATGGAGATTAGGTATTTGCCCCCGTGAGAATAGACTGCTGCTTTGCTGACAGTTGCTGCAGAGTAGAACCTCTCATTTAGGTTAAGTTTATGTGTTGTGTGTGACGCCTGGTGTTGTTTTAGATGCAAATGGTTTTTCTTATTGTCTCCCAGTGTTTTGGGGAACTTTAGTGTGGAAAAAAGTAAGCCTTACTTCCGCCTAGTCGAGATAATACATCGACTTTCCCGGGCTCGGTGGCATCTGAGATAAACCGTCACACAATGAAAACATATTGAGGTCGAATGAGTCAGTGTTTGGGGTCTATTTTTGGAAGAAAAGGAGACTGTTTGCTCAGCAACACGACTAAATGATAGCATCTTTGATGGCCACAGACTGTATAAAAAGAGCTGGACAAACTCTGTGATTTCTGAAAAGTGGCTTTGCAGCCCATTTCCTGGGGCTCTTTGTGATGCTAAATTGACTCTGGAAACTGGCGTGGACTATTACTTTGATTTTGATTCAATATAAACGTTTTTAAAGGCGACGTTTCTGAACTTAGACCTGTCCAACTTAATTTAAATTTAATAATAATTTATTAATCCCTGAAGGTAAAGTAATTGTTGCAGTAGTCATGATTTCAGTGTCTTCAGGGGGTTATTGCTGTGGGCAGGAAGGATCTCCTGTAGCGGACTGAAGGATCTCCTGTAGCGGACTGAAGGATCTCCTGTAGCGGTCTGAAGGATCTCCTGTAGTGGACTGAAGGATCTCCTGTAGCGGTCTGAAGGATCTCCTGTAGCGAACTGAAGGATCTCCTGTAGCGGTCTGAAGGATCTCCTGTAGCGGTCTGAAGGATCTCCTGTAGCAGACTGAAGGATCTCCTGTAGCAGACTGAATGATCTCCTGTAGCGGTCTGAAGGATCTCCTGTAGCGGTCTGAAGGATCTCCTGTAGCGGACTGAAGGATCTCCTGTAGCGGACTGAAGGATCT
>JAOWBL010000022.1:178322-208213 GCA_028564865.1 Zenarchopterus dispar | reverse complement strand
TATATATATATATATATATATATATATATATATATATATATATATATATATATATATATATAACATGCACCATCTTTCACAAGTCAATAAAGTATTGAAATAATTTCACCCACTTTTTAAATTCAGTACCTTGTTTGTTTTTCTTTGGACTCACTTCATCTTTTAAATGTAGGATGTTCGGGTTGTTTTGTCACCTCTTTGATTTCTCTACCCTTATCACCATTTCATTACTTTTTAGGTATGCAGCAAGTGCATTTAATTAGATTTTCTTTGCCCACCAGGATTAAACCAATCAATGGATATTTGACATACTGGTGTCATCAACTGTGCATCTAACTTCTGCTGCTCCTTCATGAAGGTTTATTTTAACCATCTTTCAAAAAGAACGCCAATAGGTTTGTGGGATTTGTTATTTCTTTTCCAAACAGCCTGTTGTAAACAGACATTTACTTCAGGGCTTGTTTTTAAGGGTTTAGAGTCTTAACAAAATTAAATTACAAGTTTTTGCCATGCTTGCACAGGGCTAACATTACCTGGCACTCTCTGGTAGTGGTCTGGCAGTACAGCCAACCACGGGGTGGTGGTAACATGCATTCTTTTGCTGTTTTTAAGCAGCTAACAGCTTAAAAGAGGAGCGTAAAAACTATAATGCAGCAAAAGAGAAGAAGAAACAAGTAAACAAGGGATGCTACTTGTATTTCTATTTGCATGTTTAAATGTACACTGCTGTGGTAGTGATTAGAGGTTAAAAGATCCCCAGCACGATAGACGGTTACACCAATCCATCTGTCTTCTTTTTTTTTTTTTTTAACCTTCATCTTCATCAAATGTAGTACTAGCAAAATGTCTCTGGTCCATAGGTTGAAATGAGTTGTGGTCACATGGAGGTGCTAAAGATAATTTAGAAGTCCTGATTGGCAGAGACCCTCCGCCAGGATGATCTGAGTACCCCTCCTACTTCAGGAACATTTTTCGGCCCATAAAAGTTCCTGAAGGCCATTTTTGCAGGGCTGCTTCTGGTAATGGAGACACGCGCCAACGATTTGGCCCCGAAAAATCTACCCAGAATTCCCACTAGAGGAAATGCATCCATTGACTGATGACATGGTATTTTGTGAGAAATTCAAGAGTCAGCATTCAGCCACATGAGGGTGAGAGCTTTCAGAAGAGCCACGATGAGGTGGATGATGCATGGCAGCATACAGGACATTCTTCTATCTTTCATCAAGCTTAATACAAGCATTAATTTGACACCTCAAAGCATTTACTACAAATAAAGCTCATGCTCCATCTACCAATGTTTACTGTTACCAAGGCAACCTGTCAAAATGTGACAGTTCAATTTAATATTTAGATAAGACACTTTTAATTCAATATTTCTCCAAGCTTGTGTACAGATGTTGAATGTTAATGTTAACAGTTTAATATCAGTAAATTCTAGAAAAACAAAGACTTTTTTTTTTAATCCCAGACAAATGAGCTTCGCGAAGCACAGACATCAGGGTGTAAATTAAATTATCAAATTTTTCTAGGTTATACTAATGCATTTTATATATTTCTTAAAGGTTTTTTTTCCTGACAAATGACAAAACTAACATTCACAATCATTGTCACACTGCAACAAATATGATTGGTGCACTTACTAGCATTGCATTTTATATTAAATATTTCCCTCTACTACTTCTTCGTCATTTTTTGAAGCTGGTTAGATTTCCTGTAATGTCAGTCAAGGTTACCGTTGAGCAATGTTTATCAGTTCCACCACACACATGATATACTTTATTTGTTCCCATTACTATGCCTCAACTGTATAAAGGAAATAAACAAGAGGAACCACATCACTGAAAGCTACAGTTTTAAAATAAAGAACCTGCCATATAGTGTTTGGTGGTGTTATTACAGAGTGAGACAAACGTCAAATAAGTAAAAACACCAATGACGACGTCGGTCTCATACTTTGGATAGTGCATAGTTGCTATGTAGAAGCATAAATCCAGTTTAACTTGTAAGTCTGTCAATGTACCTTAATTCAAAAAATTTTATACATTTTTTACAACATTTTAAATCAAGCATTACTGGTAAAACAGCTAATCCTATATAGTGGAGTATTAGGCGAACCACCAGTTTCACAGAGCTGAAACTGGATTCAGGATGGTTTTGCAAGGTATGCAGGTTTTCTCTTTTTGCCCCTACATTAATTCTTTCTTTCTTGTTGTTTTTGCTGGATATTTCCATCTTCACATTGTTCTTTCCTCTCATCCTTTGTCCGACTTGGTCGGCCCTCTTCTATGCCTCTTTCTCGTACCCTTCTCTTGCTTCGTCTGATAGCAGTAAAATAAAAGCTCCACTGGGAGGTAATTAGAAAAAGCTCGACAGAAACACACAGCCACTGCTGGAAACAAAGTTTTCCATACTTGCTCCTCTCTCCTCACATTACAATAGCAAAACACTGGGAGCCATGTTTGAAGGATTATTAACGAGCGTAACAGACACTACTAGAAGATCTTTGGGGAGTGAGAGCAATAAGAAACTCTTCTTTGGTAATTTCAGATTTTTAGCCAGTGAGGTGTTTGAAGCAAGTTTCATATTGCTTGTGACTTTGCTTGTGTCACTCAAAGGCAAAAGGTCCCGTGTGGTCTGGTCTGACTGGCTAATTTTGCAAAAATAGAACTCGAGGCTTTTTTTTTTTTCTTTTTTGGGGTCAAAGACAAAGTTGCTTTTCTTCCTTTGAGCAATTTGTCCATTTCCCAGACCTGTATGTTACTGGCACTATCCCTACTCTGCAGTGTAATCAGCAAAACCTTAGGATAACTCCTCAGTAAATGCACCTGATGGTTTCGTGTGAACTTACTGCCCTCTGGGCAGATTTCAAGTGTTTTTCATCAGGCTGGATGGTCACTTTGTGCCTGCCTCTCTCACCATGCATGACCTAGTTCAAATACTTCAGTGTGGAGAAAATCAAAAGTTTCTGAATCAACAATGTTGACAAGCATGAACCAAACAGACATTTAAAATAAAATAAAAAGACTTGTGGATTAAGGCAAGAAACCACAGTATATAACAGCTTTCATATGAATCTGTACCCAAGCACTCTGACAAGTTCAGATCACATGACAGGGTTTGTTCGCCATACTGCCCATCCGTAGGAACAGAGAAGCTCAGTGATATTCTTAGACCCCGTTTAAACCTGGCATTAAAGTCCATCCTGAGTGATTGGTTCACAACTCTAAATGTGTCTGTTCACACCTGGCACTACCATGTGCCTCTACATGCGTCTCGCATAGCAAGCTGTGATCAGATCCCACTCCCATGCCTTATATGTAAGTAAGCAAGTACCTGATTTCCACTTGCAAAAACTACATGGTGTTCTGTTTTTTTTTTCTTGTTTTGTCTGTAGGAAGCAGCAACACATGCCTAGTTACAGGGAAAAAGAACAAGAACACCTTTCTGCCCATGTCAGATTTCTTATTTCCACCTAACTATCAAATGAACTGTAAGTTATTGTAATAATACAATAATAGAAATAAAGAAATGTCTAAACACATGAAAGAAAGAAAGTAGGAGAACTAATATAGGCAAATCAAAACAAACTCAGACATCTATTATTATTTTACTGGCGTTAAACCTTCTTCCTAGTCAGAGCACTATGCAGGCAGCACGTCAGCATGGTCAGAAGGCTGGTATATGAATGTGGTCACGTTTAATCCAGACCACCTGCAAATATGGTTTCAGTAATCCAATCTCAGTCCATATACCTGCTGCTAAAGCTGTCCACTTGTGATCTGATCACTCAGTACGAATGTTAATACCAGGACCAAACAGAGGCTCATAGGTACTTGTAAAAAAAAACAAACTAATTTTTAGAGAAAACTGCTAACAAACTAAAAGCAGAATATATTTAGTTGGTAAGCAGGAAATTAATTAATTACACAAGTTAATAAATAGGTGACACAAATTACCATGCTTTTCTTAATGTACTTATAATAAATTGAAGCGATTCCTGTAAAGGTCCTACATTATTATTATTTTCTTTCTGTTGTGTTAATCATTATGAAAAGGAATTAAAACTTTTAAACTGAAAAGAAATGTTCTTTTTCAGTGTATTTTTACTTCATTCTTGGTCTCAATTCTGTATTCTGACAGGTCGCTTATCTGACAATTCCTTGACTTTTCAAACATTTGCTTAATATTTATAACATGTATTCATGGCAAAGTGGCCAATTCTTTTAAAGTTATCATCTAGGCTGACAAAGATTCATTTTACTCTGAAAATTCAATTATGTGAGCAGTGCTTTGAAATAGTGGCAACATAATCCCACAGAATCACTGAAAAAATATTCAGATCCTGATGGTTGGCAGTGGGTTTAATGCGTCACAAGTCCACCATCTTAGGTTGGATTTACACTGCAGGTTTTGATGGCCAAGTCTGATTTAACCCTGTGATGCCAGATTATATCTAATACAGGTATTTCTGGAACCTGAGAATAATTAAAAAATAAAAATAATGCTCAATGTATAATGACGCAAAAAATATTTAGGAACAATGAAAGACAAAACTGGGATAAATTGAATTTCAATATAGATGAACTCTTCAAATCAAATAAAAAAGGATAAAATTAAAAAATAAAGAAAAAAATTGAGCTGCTCACGTTATCTTTTAGAAGTGATCCGTATGTTGATATCTGCATTTCTACTCATAAATGCAGGTGAAACAGAAAATGTGATATATGCACTTTTTTCCATCAGTGAATTGACATTTTCTTCAATATTCCACAGTTTTTCTGCATTTATGTTGTTAGCAGGTTCAGTAAAAGTCAATGAATGAAATCAATGGCAGCTCAGAGTCCATCTTCTTATTCTTGAAGTTGTGAAAGACACCACAGAAGACATTATTGAAGCTACTGTTTTTTGGAGCACTCTCGGGGGGTTAACAGTGTATTTTAAAGCAGAGGAGAAAGAGAATAGACCTTGTTTACTTGTGTTTATGTCAAATCACATTTTTAAGAAAGCATGAGTTGCGTTAAAGAGGAAAATCTGTCAACTTGGGTGGCAGATATGTGATCATTGTATGATTCATTTTAACATATAAATGAGATCAGAAACTTGTTTTGAAAATATCCAAATCCATGCAGTGTTTCACTGCTAACATATCCACCAGCCACGTGTGATCTGTGCTGCATAGGAGGAGAAATAAAACCTGAACTGGGTGACTTGAACCCTGCAGTGAAAGTCCACCTTAGTTGAGGGAGCATAGACGTAGAGAGTGTGACCGCATAAGGATCTTGGATGACAAATTGAGGATTCCTTAAGTTAACAATAGAAGACACAGTCCTGGACGTGTCACTGTGAAGGAGCATCTATCCACCCAGGATACTGAATCATGGACAATGAACCAATAGTTTCAGGGTCCTTCCTGGATACTGACCTCTTTGCCGTTGCGAGTTTCCACCATGACATCTTCTGAGAGGTTCGCCACTCGAAACAAAGACTCTAATACATTCATGGTGATCACTGGAGATTTCAACTAAGTCTCCCTCTACTACACTTCCAAATTTCAAACATTTTGTCCACTCATTTTTTAAATTTATCTTCTTCTTCTTTTCTTTTTGGCTGCTCCCTTCAGGGGTTGCCACAGTAAGTCGTCCATCTCCATCTAACCTCCATCCTCCTCTCTCACACCAACCATCCTCATGTCCTCCTTCACTACGTCCATACGCCTCCTCTTTGGTCTTCCTCTAGACCTTCTGACCTTAACATCCTTTTCCCAATAAATTCACTATCCCTCCTCTGCATATGTCCTAATGAAACAGTATAATTCTCTTTGGGGATTGATTATCAGTTTTGTTGGAGTGGATGCATGATTGTACAAAAGGGATTTTCAAAAAATCCATCAGTTAAAGTAAAAAAAGGGATCTAAACGTGGACAGAAATGATTTGGTTTCATCATTCTTAAAAAGGTTCCCCTTTCTGAAGAATTTGAATGTAATATTAATGAACTTTCCAAAAAAAACTAAGCTTTTATATTTTATTAAACTGAATTTAGAAAATGGTCAGTTGTAATGATGTAATGTTATTTTGAAGAGTTTGCATTAAATTGGCTGGAAAGAACAAAGAGGGCTTAACACGTTTGCATATTGTGCATTCTCCTTCGGTTGTTGGTAAGATCAGAGAAATGTGTGAATCATTTATAGGATGATTTTCATACGCTTGCACGGAGTGACTGTCTGCTGGCGGACAGGATTGTTGCACGCCGTACCGTGTGAGCTCTCCACACTTTAGGCTGAAAAGCTCTATAAGAATCTTTAGCGAGATGAAAGCTGCCTTCGGCCACTGTGTAGATTGAGTTGACATCTCTCCAGTGGCACTGACTCACAGCTACCGTTTAGCTGCCGTTAATAATCCACAACTTTAAGTGTTCCACTTAAACTGTTAGAAATAAAGAAATGAAAAAACACAGGTGGCGAAGGCACGAGACCCTATCTGTGATCCCAGCCCTTCAAGTATTGACTGCAGTCTTTTCCACAATGGCTGTAATGTTCCTGTTATGAGCTGAAACAGAACCTCTGGAGGGGGTAGAAGTGCAATCCAGGTAAGTTTAAGAGGCTCAGTGTTAAAGGCTCGGGGAATGGAGTCTCCACTTAAGAGGTAAATGACTGAAAGAATATGTGCTTTTAAAGCCATTTCAAGAGTAAATGGCTGTTTTCTGGTGTAATATTTGGAATCTTTTTGGTACATTTGATAGTATGAAATGCACATGAGTGGACAGTTATTTTTACAATATGCACATATGAACACATGAGTGGACAGTCATTTGTATGATACACCTAAGGAGCTGTTTCACTAGATATTAGCTACTGAGTAGAAGTGCCAAATCATTAAGTTATTTAATAGTTCATTGAGTCTCTACATTTGGCCGGTAATTAAACAACATTCGATCAGTGTGAGGGGGGAAAGGGGGTGGGTGATATTAAGTGGATGAGATGGTCATAACACCTGCAAACTGCTTGGATTCACTGATTGGCAATTAATGGTCTCACCAACTGCCACTGATGAAACCTACTGGAATGACTTTGAAAGCTGAAAGCTTCACTATGAACCTTGGATCCTCCAGTATGTTTAAGTGTGTGCTGTTTCTTATTCCTCGCTCATATCATGTTCCAAAGTAATTTTACAATTCACTCTTTTCTAAAATATTTAATAGGAACAGTGAGCCATCACAAGTCTGTGTATTGTATCACATTGTCAAATGCCAACAAAGGCTGCTACTCTGCCAAGGTCTCATACGTTTATAACCAATATACTTAAAGAACAACATTTTAAAGTATATCTGCATGCATTGAAGGTGCAGGATGGATGGTCTATTAAGGCTTTGTTGATTGTTGTAGAATCAACCACTAATTACAATGCTTGCTTTGTTGGACAACGCTTATGACGTCTTTCCAGGCAAGATCAGACGTTACTAAAGACCTGAAGTTTTGTAACATTTTGCTAGACTGCGTAGCTTCTCTAATGGATCGTGATGAAAGGTGTTGTTTGGATAATTCGCACCATGTAAGAGTGTCTGGCTGTGTAGTGATGGTGTCTACACTGAGCCAGTCAGGGCAGGGGTGGCCTTCATTGATTTATTTATACAGGCAAGTCCAAGAGCCTGTATTCAGAACTACTAACGCCTTGGATCAACAAATTTGTTACTTTAAAACTAACAGTAATTCACTGGTGTTCCTATTTCACTGCACACATTATCAGATATCTTTTATTGATATAGGTCTGGTTGTCCTTCTACCAACTTGTCATACTTCATTTCTCCGATCGGTTGCATGTCTATTCAGTGGCGCATAGAGGCGATTTCTTCTGCTTCCATTAATGCCAGCTGGAAATTAATGTTGAATTCAGAGGAAAAAAAATAACGATGGGCTGACCAGGATTTTTAAAAAGTACATCTCAAGCTTCAGTGCAGGAGCAACAGAGAGAGTCATCAGTACAGTCGTTTATCGAGCAGAGCTGGGTGTTCTTTCAACAAAATAACATGCAGTTCTCAGAACTACATCTTTTCAGCCGTGTAAGACAGCTAAACCCAAATTACACAGACACAAGACTGCTCTGAACTGACTTTACACATAATAAACTCAGAGAGTGACTGAAAATTCTCCATCACATTATTGTACAAAAAAAAAGAAAAGAAAATGCTAGGTAATTTTTCACCTGATGCAGCCATTCTCCAGTTGAGATCAATCTCAGCTTGTTACCCACCCTTGAAACCATTTTATCTGATAAGTTGTTTCTCAATGCTGTCAGGACTGACGGGTGGATGGCCCTGATGCAGGAGGCATCCACATCAGCAGTCATCAAAGAGAGGTGAAGAAAAAGGGGAATGGATAGAGTAACAAACAGTCATGTAATAAAAGATGAAGACATGGAGCTTGAGGTGCACTTATGAACTGACAAGAGACAGGTGGGGACAATTAATGACAAAATAACCAACAAAGGGAGTCAAACTAAAAATCACATATTAGGGTTAGCTACTTTCAGACTGAAGAGCACGTAAAGCAAAAGCACAAGTGATATAGTATTAGACAAGTAAAAGAAATAATAATATGAGAGTAAATGACATATTTGTTGTAAATAACTTATGTCGACCTTACAGAGCCACTTGAGTTGGTTTGTGCCTCTGCGAATGTCATAGATTGGACTTCTTTGTACTTTTTGGTCAGAATTAGCTTTGACTTAAGTTCTAAATAAACACACCAATTCAAGTGAAACAATTATGTTTCCAGACACTGGATTTGTCCTACGATGTCATCATTAATTCAGTCAGGACAGCTTCTGTAGAATAATTTGATTTACGTGAAAAAATGATTTCACATCCACCAAGAAATTATTTATTCATTATAATAAATACAGACCATCTAGTGAATAATTTTATAAGTGAAGTGTTTTAAAGGGTTCAGTGGATGTTCTGTATTCATTACAATGAATAAATAATTTCTCTGAGGATGTAAAATCAATTTGTTTAATTAAGGTCTTAGTCTGGATTGTGTTAGAATCATAATTATTGATGTGCACTCAGACTTTAAGAGCTACTTTAAGATGCACGAGACATAAAAGGGCATCTGAACAGCCTTGATGAGCCACAAAATCATGATATTACAACATAACAAAGAGGCAAAGAATTGCATGCAGACGCAATATAAAAAACAGTGTAATATGAATGTAATCAAGAGGCTAAAATTAAGATCACCTTTAATTTAGAGGCTGTAGTCTGCATGTGCTTAAAAAAGGGAAAATAACATAATTAGTGTGTGGTGTGAGATATATGTCTCTTTTGGTTACTTAGTTGTTAAAACTTATCTGTATCAGAACATTGGTAGTTGATGTCTTTTTTTTAAATTTAATTTATTTTTTTTTTTTGTAGGAGTGGGCAAGAGAGAGCAAGCTGGTCATCACCTGCAGATTTAAACCACAGGCTCAATAAACATTGCAGCCAGGTTCACGAGTTCAGTTAGGGTTGATTTATTATTTATGTTATTTTATTTATTTATTTCTTTTGTGACTCTAGTGGCCTTTATTTTGAAAGTTGCTAGACAGGAAACTTGGCTTGAGAGTGGGGCAGGGGCATGAAACTTGCTCTGCCTGCATGAAGGCGATAGCCTCTGCGATAGCCACTCAACCCACTGAACTTCCTGGAGCCCAGTTAGGTGGGGGTTTAACACTGGGTTAAAATCTAAACATCAGCTAAACCAGGAACACTTTAAATGGGCCCAACAAAATGCCCAGTGAGACCCAAAATAGTCCAAGAGATGTATAGATGTGAATGTCTATAATGGTGGGAAGATTTTTTTATGTGGATCTGTATCTAAAACTTGGTTTACTTATAAAGTCTTAAACTATTTTATACAATTTCTTTCACAGTTGCAGCATATAGCCTGTTGCTAGCATCTGACTGGTTTTCGGAGGTATCAGATTTCTGCCACTAAATGAAACTGCCAGGCTCAGTTTTTCAGTGCTGTGATGAATGTGTTTTAATGACATCAAAACTAGCTGTGAAAGACATGCAGGTCTCAGAGCACTGGGCCAGATCCACAGCAGGGCAGCAGTTGTATCGATCGGAAACAGAGTCCCATGAAAACAGCTAAAAGGTCAAGCTGGCGGGACTCTGTCTGCAAAATATTAAAATATTTGACTTTTCCATAAAAGTTATCACAGTGTGTCACCTCTTCTGCTGCCTGCGTGCACTTAGCATCTGGAGGGGAATATGTCAGATGGAGAAAATTAATTTCAATATGACACCAAAACATGGTCATATAATACCACCAACACAAGCGACCGACTGTTTGAGGAAGCTGGTTTGTCCTTGAACTGTATTTGGCCCAACCCCCCTTTATCGTTCAAAAAATCACCCCGACAAAGTGATACCTAGTGGAAAAATCAGGTGTAAATGTCACATGTGAATTTCAGGTGATGAGGAAAATGTGGATGAAATGTGCAAAGAGGGGTGCTCGGCATATCCCAGGAGAGGAAGAAACACAGAACCATGGAACTTTTCACTTTTAGGCCAAATGAAAAAAACTAAAAAAGATCCTTTCAAGCACACCCACGATGAGAGGAGAAAAGAGAGAAGAGATGTGTAAAGGCAGACAAAAAAAAGCAGTAAAAGGGAAAGAGGCATGAACAGTGCATGAGGGGGACTCAGTGGATTCATCTTCAAAAACTCAACCAACCCCAATCTGAGCTGTGGGACAGTTACTCAGCAGGATTATTATTAATCACATGAGATGTGAGGATGGTTGCCTGTTGAGGAAGGAATAGGAAACTTAAAGGAGGAATGAGGGGAGTTTCTATTATACAAACGTGACATTCAAAAGAAAGGAAAAATACTGGATGAATAACGCAGGTCGGAAGAGAATCACTTCAAGAAACGCAGAAGGGATTAAAGTTGAACACGCGGTATTGACAGTGGACACAGGTTCATTTGAAAAAAAGAAGTTCCTAAAGGAGAGACCCTCATAAACCAAACAGGCCAATTAGTCCAACTAAGATGACGTGGAGCTCACAAAACGCCTTAAAAAGAGAACTGACCTATGACTTTTAACCCAGGGAAGCAGAAAAGGGAATGATCTCTTTAAAGCGTGTAGAGTAGCCATAAATCAAAACAATGACAAGGTAAACATTGTTGTAAAAGGGATATTTGGGTGGGGCATAGTTGCTATGTTTATTTGCAAATACATGTTAAAACACTTGTTTTAAACATAAAAATAAATAAGAAACATACATCTTCATGGATGGCTATACATACTTAGGCTTCATTTTGCTCCTGTGGAGGCATCATGTCACTGTCTCCATCAGGTATATTTCAATGGGGGGTCCAATATGTTTTCATTTTTATTTATTTATCTATTTGATATCTGGAAGTCTATTTTTTTAGTCTTTTACTCTATAAAACACTTTTCTATCACAAAGTGATAATTGAATTATACTGAATAATCCCAAATGCATTGCACACTACAAATAAAAGTTAATGTTGGACAATATTGTATAAATTAAATGATAAACTTTGTGCATCTTTGAAAGAATTGGCACACGTGTTTCTATTTTAATGGGGGAGAGCAGAAGGAAATTGAGACTTATAAGTCTGTTAACTGTTTTTCCTTTTAAACCAACACAAATGAGGTGTTTAAAACGCTGCTGGTAGCCGTTTTATGGAGGCGTCAGAAATGGAAAACAAAAACAACTGCATAGTTTTGCTCCATAACAGGTTGCTAAAAGAAGTTTTCTGAGTTTAATGACAAGACTTTGTCTGTACTGAAGAGTTATTTGGAATCGCAGTCATAAAGGCAGCTCTAAAAAGTGAAATAGTGCATATAAAAGATAATTGGACATTTACTACGACTGGAAATCACATGAAATCATATGGCTGACTGCACAAGCTGATGGACAAAGGTGGGAACGCTGCGAGAGCCATAAATGCCACAAGGCTTGAAGCGAAGGCATCAAAGGCTGTATAGTGCAAGAATTATTTAGAATCAAAGGTCTTAAGTAAGCTGTAATGTCTCATTAGATCTACAACCCGCTGATGCTTATGTTTACTGTCAACTTCCTGTTTGCTCCAGTCATCCACCTCGGTCCCTCCATAGTGTTAAATGTTTAGACATACTTGCAACGTTAAGCATTTCTTGCATCACAGCTGAGTTTGCATCGTCCTGTCAGCTCTGGCGTTGTTTCTCATCACCAGCAAACATCAGATCGCTGCAGAGCACAATTTGTCTTACGTCTGTTCTCCAATGTGTTACTGGAAGAACCAGCACTGCTTTGTTTTTTTTGTTAAATAAAAGCTAGGGTTAAATTTGTGATTTTACTGAAATGAATTTTTACCAAATTTTCAGCTGTTTTTTTTCTTCAAACCTATTTGGATGTAACAGGTAATGCAAAAAGATGTATAACAACAATTCTATGATTCTGACCCCTATATAGATGAAAACCAAAAAGAAAAAAAACCATGCCGTGGAGGGCTCAATCTGTTTCAAAAGTGAGTTTCAATCTCTGTGGAACTTGTGACTCTTCGATCTTCTGCCTGGTTGAAATAGAGCGCAGCTTGAAAAAAAAGAAGTCATCTTCCAGCAGCCCAAAGAAAACAAGTCACATGTGGCAGACAATGAATCAAGCTGAAGTTGTCCAAGTGGGCCCTTTCCCTCCCTGCTGGCTCTGTTGTTAGGTGGGACCTTGACCTGCTGTTCGCCGATTCAGAGCCACTGGCCTGAGAGAAGGTAATCAAAAGTTCAGCGTGAATGAGAGAAGAGAGACAGTGGCACTATGAAGAAAGCGGGCCCCGCCACGGAGATAATGACAGATGAGAAAAGGGCTGATCTGGATTGTCCGGGAGTCAATCTGTGCTCGCTTAAAAAGAGAAAATAAAGCAATGGAGAGCTGGGTGGCAAAAGGTGTGGGTGCTGGGATGGTGGCTAAGCGTTTTAGATGAGAAAAAAGGATTTAGTTGTTGGGAATCCAGCCTCCTCTAACAATGTGAAACCCTTTTAATAAACATTTACCATTCACAGGAAGCAAAATCAGTACCCACAGAAGCTGAATGTCTGTGTTCAAGTGTGTTGCTTCGAATGGCTAAGAACATGTTAGAAGGTTTCGGTCATCTGAAATCACATCCAGCAGTTTTAATTTCATGTATTCACCAGAAATGGTTATTGTTGGATTCTGAAGAGAAATTTTGAGGCTACAGGAGTATCACTGAGAATAACATCCAGTTCCTTATTAATGAAAGGAGATGAAGATGAAGATGTACCAGCGACTCTACAACCAGAAGGAGAGCACTCAATAGTCAGGGGACAGACTCCCATGACAAGTGATGCACATATTTCTGATTTCACCAGGGAGGAAATCTCACTGATTTTGTTGAATGCTGGATTTTTCACATCGTGGTGATACTTTTTAGTTTGGATGGAAAAACCCGGACAGCTTAGTGAAAGGACATTAGATGTGGTTTGGGCGTCTTCCATTCAAGCCAATTTGTGTTAATGTTGATGAACCTCGTTGGGAGGGTTGGATGATGTTTTATATTCCAGCTTTTGTGCACTTTTCCTCCTTAAAATAGACCATTGAGCTAGAGGGTTAAAAACTACCTGAAATGTTATTTCTGTTGAGTCAAACCACATATGGAGGTGGTTTTATCTCTCATCCCACTAAGAGTTAAACAGATCCATCCCACTCTGAATGGTCAGGTTACTCAAACAGGATTTCACATAGCTTTTTTATTATTTGCAATACATCACATAAAAATGATTATGTCTACCAGACTGATGGGAGTGGTAGGAGATTCATCTTAGTTCAACAGCTGACCAGGCTGGAGCGTGCAGTCTGCTGCACTGACGTACCCACGGAAACACCTGTCCACCAAACGCCAGACGTCCATGGACGTCCTTTAAAGGGCTAAATATGATCAGCCCCCCATTGTCCTTATTTAGTACAAAAAAAGAGTCCTTTCATTGGTTTGTGTTTAGCTAGCTTGACATGATTTATATTTAGATTAAAAAAAGATGTTCAAAATAAGTCTACCGATGATTAATTTTCAGATTTCACTTTTTGAACAAATCAAAACAGTTTACACCACTGGATAGTTATCATTTAAACTTCTTTTCACTGTGATTTTCCTGGGAGCGTGGCTGTAATGAAGCTGTACTCAGAAGCGTTGATCATCGCTGACTTTTTCCTGTTACTTGTAGAAAATTTGCGCTGCGGTTCCAAATGAACAATTTACAACTGTAGCTAAGCCAGTTCAGCCCTTTATTTTGGTTTGTTCGGATCCACCTTACAAATGTAGGTTACCGAAGCAACCACAAGATTAGGGAGTGTTCACAACATATAATGTAAAGGGTCAATGACAACAATTAAATGTCCTAAAACTCAGATCTGAGACTGTGGACATATTCTAGTGTATTTGTTGATAAAATGTTGCTCAACTTGTCTTCCAGAAGTAGCTCGCTAGTTTCTTCATATATGTTCATGTCATTTCTTTATCTTATCTGTATGCGCTTTTATTTGATTAACCTCAAATACGTCACCTATATACCTGTATGCTGTCTAACAGTGGCAAAAATAATATTTTGTACATAGACAGTGTGTTTTTAAAATTTTGAATAAAAGAATAAATCGTCAGCTTCAATGCGGGATGCCGGGTCTGCTCAGGTCAGAAGAATGGACGAATCAGAACAAACTCAGCTTTTCAAACTGGACAGTCTCGGGTGCTTCTGATTTTACAATGAACACACACAAAAAATGAATCTTAAGCCTTAGTATAAAAGAATAATGAATACATACTGTTGATCTGGGTTCTCTCATCTTCAAAATCAGTTCTTTTTTTTGTTGTTTTTCTTTATACTCTTGTTTCTTGGTCGCTCTGACCTTCCCTCCCCACCTGCCTTCTCCTCTCGTTGTCGTCCCTGATCAGTGCCAAGTGTTTAGTTTGTCCACATCTCCCCTGATTGTACCACCTGTTTGTCCAGAGTCCTGCGAGCTACGACCCACTGTCTGGGGCTGGAGGCATGTAGCAGGAGTGATATTAAAAAAACAAAAAGAAAAATGGAAGCAAAAGCTTGTGAATGTCAAACACTGAAACCAAACATAGAGGTAATGGAGTATAACAGAAACAATGTGTTAAATGAAGCAAGCAGTTTATAAAAGGTATACACATCAATACAGCTACCTCAGGCCAGTCAAAGGAGTGTTCATCTAAATACAACTAATCTTCATGCGTGCATGTGTCTGCATGTGTATCACTAGTCTGAGAATATTCTATGCAAATGGGAGGGATGCAAATGGGAGGCCATCTTCTGACAGCTGCAGCTTGGATGAATGTGGGTCATGCAACATGACAATGATCTGAAGCATGAGAGCATGACTGAAAAATAAAAGAATCAGGCTTGGCAGCGTCGCAGAGAAAATCCAGACCTTGGCCCGAATGAAGTGAAGTGGTGGGACCTTAAGTCAGCTGGTTTTTGGTAGTAGTAGTAGTAACCCAGTAGTAGTAGTAGCATGATTTTTCTGGCTTCATTTTTGAGAAATGATTTAGGGCAAATTTTTTTCTTCTTTTTTTCAAAGAAAAATGGAAAAAGCAACTGTGACTGCATGGTTTTTATTTCATTTCTTTTTATTTGTCATACACACAGATAAACAAACGTTGGGTTCAGATATGTTATACTGACTTCTGAACAATTCTGTAGCACCTACTCACCCTGGTTTTATGAGTCAGTGGTGCTCAGGAATCTGAGCTCCATTTGACAGGAACTTCTGCCAAACAGAAGAAATGAACAGCTGTTGAGAAATGCTCTGTTTCTGTGACTGTATGTAGGACTAGTGGAACAAAATTAACTTCTTTTTTTTTTTTTGTAATGTCACTGTCTCTTATTCGGGACTCTTTCCAGCATCTGTGTCTGCATACACCAGCGTGATGGAGTACCCCAATTCAACAGTGCAAGTAGTGTGTGATAAAGCTGTTGTATCAGCCAGTGAGTCAGCAGTTGCCGCATCCGTTCCGCTTCTCCGAGCTCTGTCCTCAAAACTCAGCAAAGAAAGTCTGGGAGAAGACCATTAGTAAGGAACTGAACTGCTCTTTGAGACAGAGTCCACCATCCCCAACAAGGATAAAGCAAAAAAAAAAGAAAGAAAAGAAAGTTGTTTCACGCCATTTGGGAAGTGTGTTTGTACCGACACTCTGCACTGCACAGGTAGCATCTGGGAAGCTGCTGCAGAGAAAGAGAAGGACCGATTTCATAAATGTTTAATGGCAATTTTCAGCATGCAGTCAAAACAAGCATTTATATTCCTCGAGTTGATACCCAGTGTGGCTTAGAGGAGGCTGGTCTATGTTTAGCCATGCAAATGTGCGGATTAAAAACTTCAGGCTAGGCTGGAGAGCAGGAAAGCACTCGCTGCTAAATTAGTCACTCCCAGAAAAATGCATTCACGGGCACATGTGTGCGCTCACAATCACAAAAACTAAGACCGAGACCCTTTTTGTTTTTTCCTGGTTTCTAACACAATGTTACAGAAAAACACTTTGATGTCAAGAATAAACTGTATTTCTGTAAATCTGCTGGCTTGCCACGTTCTCCGTGACGTTCTCCTGCAGTGAGAAAGTGCCTCTGTTCTGACAAACATCCACCGTCCCAGAGACTCTTCAGCATCAATCAGCCCGGAGCACAAAAAGTGTCCAAAAAAAAGCCCTTTTAGGTCTCTCACTGATGTGTTTCCCTCAAAGGTGAGTCATTTGTTCCACACCCAGACACTCTCTAATTGGATTGTAAATCTTTGGTGATGATTAATCATATGACCCGCTTCAGAGGTGCTAATGAGGAGCTATTTTAGCTGGATGACATCACCACAAATCACCGCCGGCTGCAGGTTTTCAACTTGTGTTTCTTCCAGTTGCAGAAAAATGAAATTGTCATTGCTATGGTCTCTCGGGGCAGCCCTCGAGTTCCAGTTTGTTGAAATTAAAGGAAAAGACCCAACTTTTCAATAAGTGTTAAACATTTATATGATTTTGGTTTTTTTCTTCCTCTCCTATTAGCGTCTTGTAACTCATACAACTTATACAGATTTAGGGTGCCAAATAATCGTAAAAAAAAGTAAAGCAAATAAGTAGTGAGTGCAGCTTTTATGCACTTTGCAGATTGGTGTGAATAAATCTTAAATCCCATTTGTAGTGAATTAAAATTTTCTGTGTGCCTGAGGTAATTTCTAATAATAACAGAGGGCGTCTGTGATTTTTAGTCCTGTGTGAATGCACCATGTTTGTGATTTGTAAAGTAAAAATTCTTCCTAATAATTATCCACCCTTTTCAGCCAACATGAGGTCAGGAGATAATTTTATTCCCGTCTGGATTCACATGTCAGTGATAAGGCGATGTTGGGCAAGGCACTTTTTAAAAAGATTCCTCTTGTCCCCTTTTCTGCCTCTTTCTTGGCATAATTATGGCATTATCCATAGTGTGAAATTATATTATGACTTAAGCCTGTACCCACCACACATAGTGTAATAATTTGATATTTTTAGCTGATAAACAGAAAAAAAAATCTAAATTAAACTTCACAATGGGATTTATGAAACAGGAAGTCATCCAGATGAACGACAACGAGATGCTGACACGTGTGACTGCATCATGCAGTAAAAACAGTTTTATCTTTCGCCCAGCTTAAAGCGTCTCTAACAGCACAAAACTTTTGAGGCTTTAACAAAAGCTCCTGTTGTCTGTACAATCCAGTTTAGTGTTACCATGGCAACTTGAACACATAGGTCGATATGGGACTTTCCATTTTTGTCACTTGTCAAAATGTCACACGTAGTCACTGAAATTGTCTGATTAACATATGTGCAATACTTCATATTGTATATTTTATATATTTACAAAAAAGTTTTATTTAATTGATTCTTCCAGGTGCACGAATGGAGCAGCACTCATGATTTCATTGTACTGAATGATGCAATGACAATAAAGGCTATTCATTCATTCAAATCACACTCTTGAGTGTCTGATCACTCACTTAACTTAGCATTCAAAGTTAATGAAAGATAAATGTTTCATAAACTCAAGGCCTCAACATTTTTTCCAGGATCAATGTTTGTAAATTACTGTAAAACACAGACTTTGCTTTTCCAGCATTAATGTGCTGAAATAAATACAGATGTTTGAGTGTAATTTCAGAATTCCTGCAGGTCCAGAGGTCATTTTGTTCCAGTGTGAACACTACATTAGATGGTCCATGTTTATTTGCAAAGATCCACCTTACGCATTCCTACGTTGCTGTCATAGTCTATTTTGCTTCCACATGCCTCATTTTCCCTGGCGGTTGTCCTGAGCCTCAGCTGGAGGACAAACACACATGTACTGTCAGTTGTGTGGGCTCAGTTCATGACTTGTATTTACAACAGTTCTGGACCATGACTTGGCCTCAGGGCAACAAAACACAACTCTTCCACGATTATGCTTTAAGAGGCTCATATGTCGTAAATGTGCATCAAAGCTAAATAAAGTGGAAGACACAGATAACAGCAGACACAATCTTGCTCAGTGAATGCACACTCAAGCTGGAACTGAAAGCTCTTCAATGGCCTGTTTCCTGGAAATCTGAAGTTGGGACAAAATTAAATTGCCCTTGCAATCAAAAGAAACACTTCTTTCTCGATATCCTGTTATGGGCTGAAGAGATTGTGGCAGGACACAAACACAAGAGACGAGAATGGCAGGAGTACAAAATCAAAAATCTTTTAATGAAGGCAACACAAGCATGGATCCAACAAAACTCAAAAAATAGCTTCAGCCAAAACCAACTCGAAAAAGACATAGTACAGACCAGCAAGGAGCAAGGGAAAGACAAGGCAATATGTACAAACAGAACTTAAGGAGACGCAGGTGCAAATAATCAGGGCAGACAGGTGCAAGGGAAGTAGAACTAAACACAAGAACACAGACCTTCAAAATAAAACAGGAACTAACCAAACAACACAACACATCTGGTGTATGCGGTCCCTCACTTACTTCAGGCTACAAATCTGAGTCTAAATTTCATAGAGCAGAGCAGATATGAGGTCCAGATGTGGGGGTTGCTCTGTACTTGAGGTCCAAGCAGCGATGTCATGATGTCATGACGTCATGACACTGAAATCTTGAGAAAGAAAGAAAAAGAGCACAGCCTTGTTTTTTTTAAACTCTAAAATAATTTTGATTAGTCAAACATACGTAAAATAAAAGTAGATATGTAATTGGACAAATAATTTCTAGACTGTTTAAAGTCAGAAAAAAGCACAATATGGGGCCTTTAAGTCACTTCATTTGCAGAATTAAGAATCCAACAAACGTGTGATGGATGTGTAAATTCTTTAGAGAGTATCAGGCAATAAAATTACTGGCTTCAACTGCAAGTTATTGTTCTGATCAGTTTAATGAATTTAGTAGGTCATGTTTACATGTAACTAAACTAAGATTATTGATAAAATAAATGTACATCTCTTTCTCTCTCTGTCCATGTCCTTGTCCTCTCGCAACTATTCCAATGAAAGTCCTCCAGAGTCCATAAAATCAGCTGGTATTAAAATCTATCCTGAGAGCTCAAATTACTAGTGGACAGCCTTAAGTACAGCTGTAAACACAGAGGACGTATTTGAGGATGTGATCGCTCAAAACCACAACCACAGGTGCTCTGGGCCACATGTCTTCTGTCTAATAAGAATGGTGCGCTCATTCTCGCAGCAACAGTGTCATATTAAAGTGTGAAACAACAAGTGGGAGCCATAAAAACCGACAACAATATATAACGGCAGTGTCATCAGACAGACTCGTCTGTGTTGTTCTGATACCTTCGTTATTGTACACGTCCCTTCATTTCTAACATATCACATTTCTGTGTCAGTTTGCCTGAAGGCTTTTTTTCCTGATCTTAAATGGTTTTGAATTACCCTTATTGCTGGAAACAATTCATTTGGTAATTATTGTTGGGGGGAAAAGCCTGGAGACAGGAAGGGCAATGTTTTGTCCTCTTTTTTTCTAGTGACTAGGCGGGGTTTGATGTGTTTGTTCGCACGAGTAAAAATCCAGAACACATAATCATGTACGTGGGTGCCAGGGCGTATGTGCAGACACAGACGATGTCGGCCATGAACAGATGTTCTTAGACCTGTCTAAAATGATGTCTTACAACTTTTGCTCAGTTCTCCACAAAGGTTACTAAAGCTATTCCTAGTTTCTTCAGTGTGGAAATTATTGTATTTTAAAGGAGACATATTCTAGCTATTTTACTTTGAAAAATCTGATACATTTCCTGATGTTTCAATACGATTTCTTTGACATGCTTTGATTAAAATACTGAAGGGACAAAGTGGAAATGCCCTTTATTCAACCATGTCTCTTCCTCTCTCGTCACAGCAGGTGGTTTAAAGGGGTGGAGTCAACATCTCAACTCCACCCACACCACGTTCCAGTGGTGGGGGTGAAGTTTTTTATTTTTTAAATCAGTCATATAGTTTTGCTTAGCCCACTCCTGGGTAAAGCAAATCCAACAGCATGTGAATTGTGGTAGAGATAAATATGGGAAAGCTAGATAATTCTTCTGTAATCTGGGTCTGTGATGTCACAGTACCCCACAGATCCTGACCACTGGCCCAATGACATGTTCTCAGAACTAATTTTGTATTCACTTCAGACACTCAAATATAGGCCAAAAAAAAAAAAAAGTAGGGACAGTGAAATGAAGCACAGACAATATGATTTCTCTTTTCACCTCAGCAAGAAATTAGATTTTAGGAATATAAATGTTCTCACCTTACCCTCTTTCAAGGCTCTTCTTGTGCTGAAGCTTGGAAATAATGTTGCAGGCAAACATAATCTTCACAGCCACAATGTTTTTCCATAATTAAATTTTGTACAACATTTGCCTCAGGAAATTTGCAGTTAATTTTCTTCTCTGAAGACATTAATCGCAGCAGTGACATAAAGCCTGAAAATAGCATCTCTTAGGGCTGAAGCTCATTTCAGAAGCTCCCTTTAACAGGATTATTTACTTATATTGGAGCCAGTGTTTTAGCAGCTTTATTAGTTTAAAGGTACAAAGAACGATTCTAGTTTTAAATACATGCACACATCGAAACATTTTAAAGCACTGAATTGGGTTTTATGAGGCTTTATGATGGCCTGACTTTATCCCAAGAGTGACCAACCATTCACACCTACTATTACATTTAGTGCTGAAACCTGTAACTGCCTGCTGTAACTGCATTGTCTGTACTAATACACACCAGCTGGTCAGCAGGGCAGGAGCACCACAGGGGACTGTACTCTCACCATTCCTGTTCACACTGTACCGCTCAGACTTCCAGTACAAGTCAGTCCTGTCATCCGAAGAAATATTCAGATGACTATGCAGTTGTGGGGTCCAACAGTGATGGACAAAAGACTGAGTAAAGAGACCTGGTGGACTGTTTTGTGGGATGGTGTGGGAACAAACATCTAACCTCCAAAATGACCAAGACAAAGGAGACGGTGTGGATTTTAGGAGAACCAGGGTTAAGTGAAATAGTTTTTCCATCATGTAAGAAGAAGTGGAGGTGGTGGAGGAGTGTAAATACCAAGTGTGTACCTTGTGTGTGTGTGTTTTTTTAATTGAACTGAATGAAGATTCTATAGAGGTGGTATTTCTAGAGACTTTAGGCCTCATGTGCAAACACCCACAATCTCAACAACTGGTCCATCTGGGGGGGCATAGTGCATGCACTGAAGTGGTCAGCTGTTACAAATAAAAATCACAAAATGTTTATATTCAAAATGAATCATTACAATGGATTACATACATGTCAAATAAAACTAGGTTTATTATTTAGTACCTGGAAAAATATCAATAGCACAGTTATGACTAAAACCCAATTTCCAAAGTAAATTTGAACATTTTTCTTTAAAATTCACTAAAAGCACTGTTTTACAGATTAGGAAAATCAATGTGGATACAATAAATAGTGATATGTTCTAGGATGGATGTCCAGAGTATTTAAATTCCTACCACATGCATCTAAAGAGATATGCACTCTAAAGTTAAAAAATTCTAAAACTTAAAAAGAAAAATAATGCTATTTTTCCTCTTTTTATTTACACTGGATTGGTCATATGTATTCCAATATTTTTACATTTCTGTTGTATTCTCATGTGTTATCTGTATTTTAATACCACATTCACTCAGAGGCTCTTTCTAGTTGCTGATATACAATAATTTTTATTTAAATTTTAAAACAGGAATATCAAAGAAAGGAGTTTATACAGTGATGGTGGCTCTTCTTGAAAGAAGTTATCCTTTCAGGATGGTCTCTTTTAAATGTTGATAATATTACATGAAACAATAACAAGCAGAACGAATAACTTTTAATCAATTACTCCAATATACAATTTTTTAAACAGATGAACAGTATTTGGTCATCTAAAGTTTGTCGTGTTATTTTGCTGTTGGCAGAACAACCTAAAAGATTATGTTCTTTGCACAAAATACAAAGTGTAACATAGCTGAGGGCTAACCCCATGCTTGAGTTGCACAAATGGTCAGTTTACCAGAAGGAGACACTGTTTGACTCTGAGTCACTCTGTTGAGGACAGACAGACCCGTATATTGTCTCAGACTTGCAGGATTACGCACAACATCCCGAGGTTTTCAACCACAGCGTCACTGCAGCTAAATACAGTCTCCTCAGTTTTAGCCAGGGTGGTCATGACCTCAGCAGTGCCACCCGAACATCAGCAGCACCTCTGACTAATCAAGCTGCCTTGGGCACACAGCTTTGAATTTCTTTATCATATTCCTCAACAGCAGGGTTTTGTGGAGCATGCTCAAACCTGATGGTGACCTGAACAGCTGTGGTTAAAGGTGACATGAGAAGGATGTGCATTAAAAGTGAGTCGAGACATTTTCAAGCAGAGCAGCTGATACTGTCTGACTGAGAAAACGACTTTACAGCACAAAGCAGGAAGCGTGGTGTTGTGTTTCTCACATAAATGGATTAGGAAGTGACATCCGCACTCTCTAAAGAAGTCTCAGGATTTATGAAAAAACACAAGAGAGTTTCTTTTTTCCTCCAAGCAGAAAAAAAAATCCGTGGCACTGTTTGCTTTAGAAACGGTTACCATAACAACAGCAACTGCTCCGTTTTCTCAATACAAAATGAACAGAATGAAATAACTGGATCTCGCTTTGAATGCTGAGAAGGATGTATGTTTTGTTTTTCATTTGTGAATGCATTAAAACTGAAATTTGGTGGGTATATTAGGTTTCTCACTGCGTGTTTCAGACTAAGAAAGAGCCTGTTTGAGGAGCTTCCACATGCTGTAAAGGTGGATGCATAACAGCAAGGATCTTTAAACAGATTTAAATGCCCTCAGCAAAGGACTTTATGATTCATGTTTTGCTCAAGTTTCTGTTCAGAAGCTTGTACAACCAGCATCTTCAACATTAACTTTTCAATTTTTATTGGTGTTACAGGAAATCAGTCAATGCTGCTTGTACTGTAATTTGTCAGCTGTCAAAAGGACCCTTGGAGAAGGGCACAGATGACTGCAGACCAACACCAACTAGGCATAGACCTGGATGATGATTCCCCATTACCTCCACAATGAGAACAAACTTATGAATAAAACATGACTTTGAAAAGGATAGTTTAACCTCTGGAGTGGAAGCCCCACGGGCCGGAACACTCAGTGGAACCTCAGGTCTCGCTAGAAGGATTTTAGAGATGGAGCACATCCAGCCTCTGCCTGTTTGTGAGATTACCAGATAGTAGATTATGCAAGAATGACACAGTCATCTGCTTGTTTAAAGATATATTTCTTCACATGTCTTGTCTTTCTGGTTATTATCTTTATAAAAAGAATAGGTGGTGTTCAAAAAAGTGCCTTTCGATTCATTTGACCTTGCTGTCTTTTTTGACATCATCTGAATTATTTCCATGCAAGCTCCACAGGCTGCCATTTTATTTTGAAAGTTCACGGATTCTCTACATTACACTTGCGTCTAACTCCCTACCAGGTTAAGCTACAAAAATGAATGCAGCTTATCTGAGCACCAACATACACTTGGTGTATGGGGGAGTGGTAACCTAGTGGCCAAAGAGGTGGGTTTTAGTGTGGAGAACCCAGGTTCAATCCTCTGGTTTAACAATGGCAAGCCACCCCTGAGCAAGGCCCTCAACCTCCATCTGCTCCCCAGGCACCTTAGCAGCTCACTGCTCCTAGTATCACTAGTGGTGGGTTAAAAGCAGAGGACAAGTTTCGGTGTGTTTCATAAGATATGTACTGACAATAATATAGATTATCTTATCTCTTTACAGTAGAGCAGAGAGTTGCTTCTGTGATGCCGCTAACACCTTGCTTCTGTGGAGTCCTCCTATTAGCAATTTTAGTTCCACGTGGAATTCAGCTGACATCAGATGATTGTTGCTGGATTTTAACATTAGTTCAATCAAAATTTGGTACCAGCTCCTAGTGGTCATTCCAGGAACTGCAGTTTCCCAGACTTCCACCCAGCTCTCAACTGTTTCAGCAGCCAGTCAGATGTGGTCCGGGTCCTCTGTACTCCCCATCGTACACTCAAGCAGCTGTTGACCTTTGACCCCCCCTGCCTGAGCTTGGTGGCAGCAAACTCAATGAAGAAGGTAGCTGTGCAGCAGGGATTAATCTCACAGCACTAAAGTGTCTCTTTGGCAGCTGTCGGCATGCGCTGTCCACACCATTGATCGTGCCCGTCTGTGCAGGCAGGGCTGCATAATTTTATTTTATGTATGAGGAGCCTGGGGGTTCCACTCCTGTCAGAGTTACTGTGGACTGATCTAACTGGCTTTATGCTAATGTGGGCTGGCAGGCCTCCTTGAGGGCAGATTCTGGCTTTAGGGCACACTGTGGCGGACTCATTCTGCCCACGCCAATTCGTCAAATAGTACCAAAGAGCCATATTGTCAGGTGATTGAAAATCCTGAAGACAGCATGAGAGAAAAATAGAGGATAAGGATGAATGAATAGAGCAATAAGAAACAGCATGAGGAAAAAATTGCAAAGAATATTGAAGGACACTTGTGTATTAAAGACTGGTTGCGTGCTGTTAGTATTTGCGTTTAAGTTCAATACTTGATATATCAAACGTTGAAACTTTGCTGGATATAAGAATTCTTAAGATAGTTTTTCAGGCTGAAGTTGCAAACAACTTAAAGCCTGTTGGTTTCATCTTAGTCTTGCTGTTAACATCTCCTTCTTTAGCACAACACACAAAACACATTTTCTCAGGTTGCACTCTAAACACTTGTTTGCACTGTAGCCAGTCCCCTTTCAAAGCTTTGCCATCTTTTAGCCCATGAAACAAAAATATTCTCCCTAAGAACACCATGGCTTGTTCCGTAGCCTCTGGCATCTATTTGAATTCACTGAATACCTTTTTGCTACTCAGTAGTACCTTTTGGTTTCCTTTTATGACATACAGGGTAGTCGTCTAACGTAGCATCATTCGGGAAGGGGATGAGTAAAAACCAACAAACCAACAATGTCAGCATTCGGAGGGGTGGGGGATATTGGAGGGCTTCCTGTAATTTAGTTCCAGGAAACTTGACTTTGTTTGATATATATGAAGTCTTTATTCATTTAAAGGTTTGGTTGGTTTTTGTTTTTGTTTTTTTTTTTTGTTGTTGCCTTTTGTAATACTAGACTGATATTTTACATCACTCTGAACCATTTTAAAAATGCAATATCTAACCATAAAGCTCACAGGGTTTCATAATAGATCTGAAGAATATCAGTTTGTAAAAAGGAAAACCAAAAGCAAATGTGAAAGTTCCTTTGGGGGAGCCTTTGGAACATTTTGTAGATCTCTCAGTCGTGTTAAAGGCAGAACTGTGTTGACTTTTGTTTCTCTTTGTCGGAGTCTTTTTAAATTAAAAAAAAGTAAATTGTGTTGAGGACTATCCAGATGTTTGCACAGCTTCATCATGGAGTATCATGTCATTTGGAGGGATCAGACTGTGAGAGACTGCACAGCTCTGAATGTTACGAGTCATTTTCTTCTCCACAGAAGTTCCAGTGTGAAAAAGTTTTGGACAAATTCAGATTTTTGTTTCATGTTATTGGCTTGTTGGAAGATTCAGGGGTGATCAACGCTTGGACTGGCAGATGATTTCTCCACATTATTCCCTGAAATTGCAACTTAATCCCCTTTTTCATGACCCCATGTAACTGAACAAGCAGCTCCATACCCAATGCAGCCAAACAGACTGGCGTTGATGTGGTGAAGAGGTTTCTCTTCCCTAATGAATGGATTCAGTGAACGTTAGTTATCTTCCACTAGTTCTTACCTTCTGTTTCAGATTGTACCAAAGTGTTAATCTGGTCACACCTGATATTTTTGCTAGCTTTCCCAGCCAAAACATTTCACATTGCTAAAATTCACAATCCTGACAGGGGTCGGGCTCTCCTCCCAGTTACACCAATTACAATAAAGCCGGGGCGGGCTTTATGCAATGACTTATAGGAGCATTCGAAACTCACTACTCAGAAAAACAACAATGGCTACACAATTAATAATAACACCTTGGATGAAAAGGTTTTTACTACAAAAGCATCTGGTTTTTGCTTTGCTTATATCACACACTTTCTTTCTCTGATTGGTTGTATCCGACGCCATCCAGAGGTAGTTTCTTCTGGATCCGTTGGTAGTACTCCTGGAAGTCAAAGTCAAATCCAGAGGGACCAGACTAATTATTTGTATCAAAGTTGAAAAAAATAATGAGGCTTTCTCTGTTTCAGATACATGTTTAATTTTTTTCATCCTTTTAAAGGCCTCTTTTGCCCTGCAAACATGCCCAGGATGCACTGATGCCCTTCACCTGGGATAGACCCCAGCAGACCCTGTGATCCTGAAATGGAATAAGTGACTATAGAGGAAGGATGGATGGATGGATGGATGAACTCCTTTACTGGCATTTAGATCTACTTGGACTTCATATTGGTAGCTCCAGTCAAACAGGCACCAAGTAACAACTCAGTAGCTGATATTAACTCTTTTATTCATGTCATCCATCTTGAAGCAGAGAGGAAGCACACTCAAGTCAAAGGCTTTGGAGTCCCTGAACGTGGAGGCATGTTCTTGTAATTCCCACATGGTAAATGACGTACTTTTGTGAAAGCTCTTAAATTAAAGATGAAAATTTACACTTTATCTACGTCTTCATTGCTTTATTTCAACTCCGTTATGGTGATGTTTAAAGGCTAAACAAAAGAAAAAAGACATACTTTTCACTGCTGGTTTTAGGGAGCGTGAACAGCCGTGGATGTTGACGCTCCTCCCAGCGCTGGTCTCGCTTGTTAGCATCACTGAAACTAAAGCATCTAAATCAACACGATAATTAGTTTTGCATTAAAGTGATAACCAAGCATCACAGTTCAAAATCCAGCATGTCATTTGATTTGACAGTCAAGTCAGAGCCCAGATTGAATTAATGTCCAGGTCTTTCTTTTTTTATTCTTTGATTTTTCCCTCCTGAAATACACGCTCTAACAAACGTCCTTCAGCCCGGCCCGTGTTGTTTTACATTTTATTATTAATAGCAACATCAGAGTACTAAATGTACAGAGGACGAATCCAATGAGAATCGCATTTACAGTGCTTGCAAATACAGAGCTTAGTAGTACAAGAGTAACCAAATCAAAGTCACCTGGAAATTGAAACATTTACCAATAACTACAAAAAGAAGATGTGGTTCATAAGACACAAAATTAAAGTTATACAACATTTAGCTGTCCAGGAGACAGACTGGAGTCCCTTTTTGTGGAGGTGTTGTGTGTGTGTGCATGTGTGTGTTTGTGTGTATTTGTTTATAGTCAGAGGTCTTATACAAAAGTTAACAGAGGTACTCATTGATATATTAAACACAATTATAAAAATTTCAAGAGTCACAAAGTACAAACTCTTCATTTTTATGGCAACACCACAACTTGAGTCTGTTTTTTTTTCATGATATTTATGGACTGTGATTGTAAGTCAACGTTACTGAACAAACCGATGTGTGAAAGAGCTCCCAACCGCTTCAAACAAAAAAATAAATAAAAGTCTTTAAAACTCCCTCAGCCCATGACATTTAAACTTAATTTGCAATATTTATGAAGCTTTAGTAGGTATATCGACTCCTCCATCCTCTGACGTTTTTTTCTCCCGTCTTACTTGTTTAATCCTTTTGTTTTAAATTTGCCTTAACAACGTTGCTCACTGAAAGATCTAAACTTTGTTGGGAAGGCAACTTACAGTGCTAGAGGCCTTTTATGTGATTCAATAGCAGATATGGATCACGATCCAGCTCTTCACCTAGCAGAAGGATTCTGGAGAAAAACGTCTTTTCTAGTTTTTGGCTGTATGGAGAAGCACCGACAGTGACAGCGCTTTAGCTCTTGTGAATAAAAAAAAATTTTAAAAAAGAACTGACCCGAGAGCAGAGTCGAGAGCCCTCCGCTTTGGAAACGGTAAGCGCACAGTTTGTGATTCGTTTTTGAAACGACGAGGAAAAGCAGAGCGAGGGACTGGAGCTTTCTGATGGCTAGGAAATGGTTTCCGTAAGATTCATTGTCAAGTCAGATGTTTTTCTTGTCTTCCCGAGTCTCACCTCATTGAGCTTCCCACTGACTTTATTAAAACTGAAACCACCACGGTCGGAATATGTTTCGTGGCTAACGAGACACCAAAAGACTAAGATTAAACAGAGTTGATACACTGACCCCTTTCCTCTCCCGTTTTTATTCCTGGTGATGAGATGTCAGGGAGAGAAAAAAAAAAGACTTTGGAGCTGTTCAAGCAACATCTAATTCAAACAACATCTATGCCTGACATGCAAACAGAAATCACAGTCCCTGTAAATGTGCCACATCCTTCATGTTGACAGGAAATGCCTTGCAGATTAAGAACTTGTTTGTGCTGAAGGGAGTGTAAGGCTTCATGAGTTGTTGGAGAGACAGAAACGGGAGCAAAATATTCATTTGCTGAGGAAAAGGCATGTCAAGTCCCCTGCCAAGTCTGCATCCTCCTGCCTTCGCCTGCACTGCTGCCAGATGAAGTCTGTTGAGTCAAATCTGACCAGCCGGATCATTTCCCTCCTTCAATAAAGCCACATTCATCAGTTTTCCTGAAATGTAAACTCAAAAGGCAAAAAAGCGTTAAGACAATTTCCTGGGTGTTAGATTTAGACTGATGTAAAAGAGTGCTCCACGCTGATGTCTCGAGACATTCTTGCCTGTTTAAAATATGTGTCATCACTGCTACTGTAACTACTTCTTTTTCCCAGTTTCCCACTGGAATGCAAAGCTGGAAGCTTCTTACCAGTACAGACAAGCCTTTCAAGCCCGGCTGAAGTAAAACCTTTGAAACCTTGTTTCTATTCTTCAAGTGACACAATTCACAAGGAATCAAAAAAAAAAATCAATAATTTGAGAGTATGGTAGAAAATTTCAGCAAAGTTCAGAGGACTCACACTGACATTTCACATTTGTCAGATGTTCTGGTGACTGCACAGAGATGTGGCAACTGCAAGTGTTTTCCTCATTTAAACATTTCACGACAATTCAGAGAAAGAGTGCGGCTATCAGTGGTTTCACAATCATCAGAGGGCCCATGTATGATTCAAAGACAAATTAACACAACCTTAAATTTAAAACAAAAGTAGAATAATATCTGTGCCTAAATCCTGAAGGAGCTACAGAACTTTTCAATCACAGGTAAAGATGTTTTGTGAGAATTGAAAAAGTATCTCAAACTGAGCAAGATGTCTGTTTTGTGCAAAACTAAAGAAAACTAAAGAAAATTTAAAAGAAAATCATTTTACTATATATATA
>JAOWBL010000022.1:151998-164561 GCA_028564865.1 Zenarchopterus dispar | reverse complement strand
TATATATATAGATAGATAGATAGATAGATAGATAGATAGATAGATAGATAGATAGATAGATAGATAGATAGATAGATTTCTTTTTTTTTAATGCCGCTAGTAACCTTAGATTGCACTTCCTCAATTGACCACTGGGGGCAGACTCCAAAAGAGTGTCAACCTCCACTGACCTCCATGTTAAAACGTTCAACTTTGCGGCAGAAGAGTTACTGTGTCTTTTAAAAGTTGGAAGGCTCCAAAAAGGAAGTGCGATGTTCATCTGTGGTGTCACCACTGAAACGGGGGATCCCACTGCAGAGGCCTAAGAGGAAGACGAGCTCTCTGAGTGGATCATTCCAGGCCCTTGTGCGGTCCTGTTTACACGACGACACTGAGATAGTAAAACACACAAGTTTTGTTGTGTTCTGGCCTCTTGTTTAGACGGTAACAGAGTTTTTGGTGGATAAAACCGCAAAGATTTGACAACGGCCTCCAGAGTGAAATTTTCTTGCAGTGCAAGACGAATCCTGTCAGTGTAAACTGAAACTGGAATGTTTTGACCATGACGATGACTTTTACCTCATCTTTCACTTAAACTCTGCTTAACCCGTGAAAAGCACAAGAACAACAGTGGTGGACCTACGTGTCACAGAGATTATCTTCATTCCTCTGTTGTGTTAATGAACGTTTTGAAAAATATGCTAAGTAAAACGTTTTTGGACTTTGCATGGAAACGCTGTAGTGTAAACAGAGCCTAGGACAGCAGCAGGTAGCTGGTAGATGTTTCTAACTGTGGGCAACTTCAATGAGCTTAACCCTGCAAGCAGCAGGCCGTTCTACGTTCTCTGATCGCTCTTGTTTCAGCTCTGGCAGCACTCAGGCTGGCTTTTATTTTATTTTTTTGGTTTCAACATATGACATGAGCTGATTGGCAGATTTGATCAGAAGGGATGTGGATTAATTTTAATTAGCATTGCAGGCTAATAAAACCCAGCCCACGTAAAACAGCTGACTTGTAGTGTTTCAGCTGACTATCAGGTCTACTCATTCCTCTTATTCACAACTTAAGTGACGTCGCTGGGTGTTTGTCCAGTTCTTCCTTTAGAGTTTATGATACTGACGCTCCCTCACAAAGAACCAAAAAATTAACAAGTTGGTATGCAGTCAACAGCACAGTCCTGCAGGAAAATGATGGTTGACGTACCATTAAAACATAAATATCCAGAGATGGTAAGGAATTCAAAAAAACATGAAACCTACTAAGACATACAATATCTTTATGATCATTCATCATTGTATGACTGTCTAGAAAACTGCTTGAAAGAGTTAATTATTTCAAAATTAGCGTGTAATAAGAAATGCAACAACAGATAAAAGACAGATAAAAAAAATTTCTCTTTACAATTCTGTTTTTTAGATGTTATCCAAAGATGGAGAGCATTTTCTGCATTTTGAGAATCAAGGATCCCATTAGTGATCATATTTGATACCAAACAACATAACTGTGATATTTTTCTCCATCTCAGTCACCACATATTACCTCAGTGGTGCTAAATCAGGACACATCTGTGTTGTTTTTTTATATCAGATGGATGTCTAGTATATCCCCTCCTCGTGGAAACGATTCGTTACGATTATATTGACAAAATCTTTTGGCTTTTTATAACATTACTGAAACACAATGTCTTCAATTTTTGTCCACAGCCTTGAATACAGCCAAAGGGCAAACGCCTCCCAAATCCTGCATGAAAGAAACTGCAATAAAACCATCCCAGAAGGGCAGGGACTTGAGATCTTTTTTTTTTTTTTTTAATCTGGACTATCTCCATCTATCTATTGCACATTTCCTGCAACGACTAGTTTATCCGCCCCTTCGCAAGATTTAAATCTTATCTGATATCAGGTGTCGCTTTTAATGTGGCTGCTTGCAGGGCGAGGCGGGGAGGACAGTTACGTGGTCAGATGCTTACCGCGGCGATTGGGATCTGAGCCACCAAACGAAGATCATGGCCGGGGGAGCTGTTGGGAGGCAGCTTGGACTGTAACAGGCTCAGCTCCAGAAACCAAATGGACGGGATGACAGTACTGAGGTACAGGAAAACCATAGGGGAGAACCTAAAAGAGAACCACCGAAGGACAGGGGTAGGGGAGTGGAAAGGTGGGAGCTGGCTATTTTTAGTGGCACACTTTTTTTTTTTCTTTCCTTTTGTCACTCGGTAAAGAAGAAAGAGCCCCTTCCCCCAGAAGAAGCATCAAATTTCAGACAGGAAATTATTCTCATCATATATGCAAATCCCACTTGACAGAGCAAAGCCTTCTCCATAAGGAGAAAACTTCAAAGTCAGAGTCAGCGAGAAAAAGGAGAGGCCTGAAGAAAGCTGCTGTCTTGGGCTGTTCAGTCTCTGTGTGCCCAAAAAAACACACTTTTTGAATGACATATAACATGGTATTGGACCTATAGTGTGACACTAAATATTCATATCCATTTGGTACTCCAGTAATAATTTTTGACATTAGTTTATGTTCACTCAAGCCATTTTTTTCCCCCTCTGTTGATAAAAAAGCTAGCTGATCAGAAATGACACTCAAACCAGCAAAACACATTTTCACATCTGCCCGGAGAGACTGTGACAACGAGGTGATGACGAGCTGACAGTATTAGCACAGCTAAATTCATTGCTTTCCTTTGAAAGAAAGAAAGTAAAAGGGAGCCAGGGCTGCTGAGAAAAACAGAAACTTTGTGGCAGAGAATATTACGAGCTTTATATGTGCTGCCTCTCAGGGCCCTGGGCAGATGGGTCGTAAAATGTTCACAGTAACAAGTTTAGGAGTTATTTAATCCCAGCACAAAATAGGTTTACAAAGTCTGCCTACAACAGCTCAATCCTCAATGTCAAGCCTGTAAAAAAAAAAAGTATAAACTGAAGGAGGCCTCGGGCTTCTTCTTTTTCATTTATCCCACAAAGACATTTTTATTGACACCTTCGCCAAGAAAGGAAACAGTTTGTCACTGAAGCATCATTGTGTAATAGCTGTGTTGGTCCAATGGGCGAAACAGCAGGAGTTTTACAAACAAAAAAAGCAACATGTCCCTTACTTGTTTCCTTACAAGGGACTTATTTCTCACCACATGATGACTCAGACGTTCAACATCTTCCTCCAAGCCTTGCATCATGACACTGGCCAGCAGAGTCTCGCGACAAGATAATATACATTTTCAATCATGTTTTCTGAGGTGGCAGAGTTGAAGATGTTAAGATTTTCTTTGGCAGGGTTGGACAGATTGAACTGGAGAGGAAGAACGATCATATCAGATGAACAGTCAATTTTTGATGCTTTTGAGACTTATGGATGATGGAGATGGAGCCGCCAGGGAGGAGAATACTGGGAAGAGCGAAGAAGAGATTTCTGGATGTGGTGAAAGAGGATATGTAGTTAGTTGGTGTGACAGAGGAAGATGCAGAAGAAAGAGTAAGATGGAAACAGGTGATCTGCTGTGGGGACCACGAGAGGGAAAGAAGAAGAAGAGACCAGAAGAATATGGAGTATATGTCTACGGCATCTGGAAGAAGGGTTCTTCATCAGGGACCCCTAAACTCATCCAACACAACCATTTTCCACCATCCTCACATTTCTCTACTTGACAGTCACTCATGAACAGTTGAGATTAGCAATTAAAGGCACAAAGTTAAAGTTAGACGGGACATGCATGATGAGAAAAACGTCTTTATGATTCTGCTACAAACTTAAAATTTCAAACCATGAGTTTTGACATTAGTTTTGCTTTTAAAGGCAGGGTAGACAGTTTCCAAAAGATGCCGTGTCCTTTCACTGCTCCCTGAGAAAACAGTCCCCATGATGAACTCTGCGTCAGTGATTGGCTGGAGTACAGTTTATTTTGAATGTGACAAAAAAAAGTGTCCTGGCTTAGAAATTGTGAAGTGTCACTTACCCTACCTTTTAATGCTTTTTAAAAAAAAATATTGTTTATATTTGCTGTCTTCACAGTTCTATCTGTAGATGACCTTGTGCTACACTGAGGTGTAAAAAAACAAATAACGTCTGAGTGATTTACTGTGTTTTGCATCGGCTGGGATGATTGCTAACATTTTGGTATCACTAACCGACCAGTTACAATCGGTTTATGGCGCAGCGTTTGCTGGTCAGTGGTCCATCGGTGTGCCCTGTGTAATGTCTTGTAACTGATCCTTTAGTGACATTCACAGCCTCTGGATGTTTCTGCTGACCATTTATCAGCTTCTTGCACCTGTCAGCTGGTGCTTTCCGCCACGTTTGCTTCCGTTTGCAGGAATCCTTTTTGCGACGGCAGATTTCACTTCTTTTAGAGAATTTAGTTGACACATTGCTGCTCTGCTTAAAAATGTCCTGATTTCAATTCAAAGTTTTTTTCTACCATTTTGAATCACATTTCAGTTTATGAAACCCTCTGATATCATTATTCCTTTGATACACAATCAGACACGTGTTCCTATGAGCTTCACTTGATCTGAACCGAACCTCCTAGATGTGTCTCACTGAGTTTCTTCTTCACAGTTTCCCCTACAACCAAAATTTTACTCCTTGATTACAACCTCATATGTTTATAATTGTGATTTTTTTTATTTTTTCTGTTAAAGCTTTTCTGGTGCTCTCAGCAGAATAATTCTGTAAGTTTTGTTGTTTCATATGAATACACTGATCTTACAACCCTACTTATTTAACTTCTGCTGCCACATATTCAGAGGTCCTGGTCGCTGATCAGGATTTTAGTTGAATAGCTGCTGAAAGGAATGGTGTGAGAGTTTGTTTTGGCGTTAGTGAGGCCAGGAGGATGAAGCCGGCTGACTGATGACATACTACTTTGATTATGTTGGCATATTAACACCAAATAGAGGGTGTCTTTTTAATCTTATTGAACTGTCCTTTGTAGGGAAGCTTTGTTAAAAGGGAAACATTTTCAAGGTTATTATTTTCATGAACATGTTTACATCCATTTTGTTATACAAACCAAAGGGGGAAAAATAAAAATAAATTTGAACAAAATGTGTATCCAATAAAGCTGTGTCTACACAGCAGAGGCTCAGACATCTGTTTCATTACAAACAGATGAACTTTTACACCAATAAATATAAACTCAATAGCAGTTTGTGAGTCAGGTGAAAAAAATGTGAGCAAAAAGATAATTGTTGACTATTTAGATAATGTGAACCTTTATATTGATGTGCATTTGACATATATAACTGAGGCAGTTGTGTTTATCTACAACTCATGACTGTTTTCTGAAGTCTGAAACTGTTTTGGGCCTCCAGGTAGCCACATATGGGCAAGAGATGACTCAGCCATGGTTCTTCAAAAAAATGGATAAATGAAGGAACAAGCGATCTAATTGTTCAGTCAACAGAATTGACAGCACAAGTCATATCTTTAAAATAAAAGCTCTTCAAATTCACTGAAAATGCTGAGAGCTAAAGTAATGACAGTGAGCCATTGACCATAGCCAGCTGTCAAATAACCACAAATTTGTAGTCTGAAATAATTTAAACAAAATTCACTCCTGTATACTTGTGACGCATATGAATTCAAGATATAGAAACAAAACCAGTAGTGTGTACCAGGCTTTGAGTTTGTTTATTTCTGCTGTAAAGTTAGATGTTTTAACTCACTTCTGGATCCAGCCCCTAGTGGTGGTTTGGACAACTGCAAGTTTTTCCACTTCCTTGTCTTACGAGCAAAGTGCATGTAACCCTTTGTGGTGCTGCTGTCAGAGCCAGAAATAAGGTGCCAAAATACAAAATAAAACCCACAAAGACATGAGCTCAACATCAAAAATTAAAAGTAACTCTTTTTTTTTTTTAATGACACAATGAAGTTTTGTGGTTTTCTGATGACACGAAGTAGACTTGGGGATAATAATCAGTGCTAAGTGTGAAGATGATTAACTCAAAATTGGTTTACAAACTTATCATTTGTGAGCAGTTATGATTTTGAGCACATTTCTACATGCTTTTTTTTTAAATTTCACATGCCACCCTGAGAGTGGTGGTCTGCAGCCAGACTGATCTTCTCCTCACTAACACTGGTTCTGGTCTTCACCAGTTCGTCTTATCAATGTCTTAAAGTCAAGAACAGCCCACACATCACCTGCCATTTCTCCAAACATCCGAATCCTGATAATGTATTGAATTTTCCATTGTCGTTACCATTTCCACTCCGCATTTCTGGTACACTTCACGGTGACGGCCATTTCCACGCCCAACAGAGCCACGCCGGTCAGCAGTAGCCAGTAAAGTGGATCCCCTTTGATGACGACCACTCGCCACACCGTCACCAAGCCGTGGACCGCAAACAGGAAGCGGCTCAGCAAAGCTAGCGCGATATTCAGCAGGCGACACATCATCCACCACAGAAAACCTGCACAGAGGAGGGCATTGTTGAGGTTTAAAAGGAACTAATAAATGTTTAATCAGCTTTTTTAAAATTCAAACAGAAACATTGTTTAGTAAGTTTTGGGTATTTTTAAGAAATGGCTGTGCATCATTAGACTGTTCAGCCTTGGTTTGACAAGTCTCTGAGACATTAATCTCCACTTATTTACAGGGACTCAAATGTGAGATGCTGCATTAAACACGACAAGGGAAATGCTGTTCTGGTGCTCTATTTCATTTTCTGCAGATCACTCTTGTGAGACTGAAACTAGTTCAGCATTTTGGCAGAAAAAAAGGCTCACACAGAATACAAAATAACTCAATGAAAGGCTGCAAGTCAACACTTTTTTATGTAGAGATGAAATCCTCTGAGAAACATAAAGTTTTCAAAAATAAATGATTAATACTCTTGTTACCATATCCCTAAATAGGTTATGTTTAATGTCATAATCAAACCATCCTATATTTGCAATAACGTCAATGAATTGTGTAAAAAAAGCACAGAAGTCAGTTCAATACTGCCAAATAGGAAATTTGCCTAAAAATTATTGTTATAACTACTAGAGTGCAAATGTTCATAACAAACTTAAATACGCTTCAAAGGCACCATATAAGTGTGGACCATTTAGCATGTATCATTACACTTCAAACCCCAGTTCAGCCTTCGCTATTAGTAACCACTGCATAATGTGTCAGTATGCAAACAGCCCTCGCTGTCAATTAGTCAGCAGGATAAAAACCTCAGAGCTTTGGGAGAAATCAGAGCAAGCTGTAATTAGTAAGCAGGAGACAAACAAAATGATCTGCAGTCAATATTAAATCACTCAAGGAGGCTTCGCTCTGCCTGAATTTGATCCCTGACTCTCTTTGTGACTGAATGACGCCGAACTTGGTGCCAAAAAAATTGGAATCCTATAGTTTTCAACTAATAAAGATGTTCATCATTTTAACCTGGATTGATTCAGGCCAAGGACCCTCAGATCCATTACTCTCTGTCACTGTAATCCCGTCAGAACATTTTAGGATGAAGATAAATTGGCTAAATAGTCCCACCACTGTACTCGATGCAACATTTCTCATGTGGACCTGGTAGATCTTCACGGTTCAGTAAGTGTTTCCCACCAGGATGCTTCTGTGGGTCCATAAGATTTATTACTTGAATGAGCATGTGTGGCTTTCTTAGTTTTAGTAATATATGTCCCACACTGGACAACACGGTGGCTTAGTGGTTAGCACAGCAACAAGGTTCCTGGTTCGACTCCCAGCCTGGCACGAGTCTTTCTGCATGGAATTTGCATGTTCCCCCGTGTTTGCGTGGCTTCCTCCCACAGTCTAAAAACATGTAAGTTAGGTTGATTGACATTTCTAAATTGTCTGTAGATGTGAGTGTCAGTGTACATGGTTGTTCGTCTATGTATGTGGCCCTACGATGGACATGGAACCTGTCCAGGTGTACCCTTGCTTATCACCTGTCATGAGCTGGGATAGGCTCCAGCAGACCCCCATGACCCTGTAGATGAATTCAACGGGTATAGAAAATGGATGGATGGATGTCCCACACTGGCAAATTAAAACAAGTTGGGGCCCACAGAGCAGAGCCCACATGGGCAAACACAGGCAGGGCCACGATGCAGACAAAACCACTTGTCACGCAGCTTTGTAGCCCACTTTTAACCCAAATGAGGCCCACAAATAAATGCTGGCTGGAAAATGTTGGGATATTGATCTTTTTCAGGGTACTGGTTAACTAAAGGCATGAAAACATCTTCAGTCTGGTGCATTTCATGAGCATCATCTTCTCTACTCTGCTTACATTTTTGACAGTCTTTACATATTTGACAAGATCCAAATGTAAAAAAAAAAGCCTTTAGGGTTAGGTTTGAGTTCTTCTTTTTTCTTTTTTTTTAATTACCTGAAATTCTCATATCACATACCAACACCAAACATTTGACTGAGTGCTCTCACGGTAAAATATAAATTATGGATCACAAGTAGAAGCGAAGGGTGTCATCCTCGGTGCAATCAACAGGAGAAGTGTCTTCGTGACACTAATGAGATAAAATTGATCGGGACAAATAAGTTTCACTGGTGGGAAACAGAAATGTTTCTATCAGACGGATTTCTCACAACCTGACAAACCAAATCATCAAAGCTAAAGCGTTAAAAAAAAAAAAAGATTCAGATGTACCATCTTATAAACGATTATGGAAAAGTCTTTCGTTTTGACAGGATGTTTAGGCTTTTGTTATAAGCTAGTTTTCTGAATTATAAATAAACTGAATCCAGGTTTCTTTTGGTCAGTTACCTTGTTTCACTGAAAGAGTTCATGTATTACATATCACACAGCTGCATGCAGTACATACCTTCAGTACAAGTTGGACTTCCAGTTGATCCTTAGAGTATTTCCAAAGAAAACTCGAGACTCAGTGGAAGTGAAGTGGAAGGTGTCAAAGCAGTCACATGCGGTGATCTGGCCTCTATGTGTCAGATTTGGCCTTTTTATATGACTGCTGCCTCCTAGAGCTACCAGAAGAGTAGACATATCAGGGGTGTGTATTCATGAGTGTGTGTTTGTTGTAAGTGGGGAGTGGCTGCCGTTCAAGTGTACTGAAGGGGAGTATCAATGTGATCCACAAGTGTATTCCTGAGTGTCTGCGTCCCCTGCCGGTGCCATCGTAGGAGATAAGGTTTCCTGCCCCCTGCACCCACATCTTCATTGCCATCCGTCATGATGTCATTTCTCCTGGCCCAGAACAAAGTTATCTGCCTGGGAGAAACCAGTCTGTCGGACTCCCTGTTCGGAGAGCGCCCATCCCTGCCCCACTCCCACCCATGCCTGCTCCGCCTCAGCACCGCTGGCCCTGATAACGGCCGTGCTCCCTGCACACAAAAACACCAAACGACAAAAGAAAAAAAAAGGAGACACCGATGTCTCCCAAGCATTGCTAGAGGAGTGTGTGGATATGTTACTGCTGCTGCATCCAACCGAGGAGGCTGAGTGGGTTGATGCTGCCCAGGACAGTCAATCAAGAGAAACAGCGTTCAGTGAGGGATTTATGCATGCAGCAGACATCTGCACACATTTGGAGTTTCGGTCCAGCATTTTATCATCATGAAGTCAAATATTTATCCTGAGTTCAGGCTTTGTTTCAGTCTCCAGCGCAGCTCCTTAAAAGAACATCCATCTCTTCAGCTGGTAAATGCTCTGTCAGTTGGTGCTAAGCAGAGAGCGTGAAGTTGATTTATCAGAGCTTTTTCCACTAAAAACCATTTACCTACTGCTTCCAGAAAAGAAAAAGAAATTGAAAAAGAAAAGGAAATGGAAAGTGGACCAAATATTGAGGATTGTGGCCCAAAAGTTCAATTTTAAATCCACATCTATCTTGTTTAGATGTTAAAGTTTGGACACGGTGGCATGGTGGGGAGCATTGTTGGTTTGAATCCCAGCTTGGGTCTCTCTGTTTGCATGTTCTCCCCCATCTCTTGATTGTTTTCAACCTACAGTCCAAAAACATGTATATTGAGTTAGTTAGTGATTCTTAACTAACCCCTAGAGTCAGCCTGAGCATTAATATGAACTGAAAACTTGTCCCCCTTTTTTTATCCCAAGCAGTGCTTAAATGGGCTCAGGCAGGCTCCGGTAAGCCTGAACAGGAAGAAACTGGTATAGCTAACATGGATGGACCCAGAAAAGGTTTTCTTCTGATGATTCTTCCATGGGAACTATATTTGTAAATGCATATCCTCACAACCTGCAAGTCCGCTAAATAATCCTGCATCTTTTTCATCTTAATGTGTTCTTGGAGTGGTCTGGAAATATAGCAGTTCCCCAAAATACGAACATTGAACTTACGAACATTCGTAGATACGAACATCCGACTTAGGAACATTCGTAAATACGAACATCCGACTTACGAACACTCGTAGATACAAACAACCGACTTACGAACACTCGTAGATACGAACAACCGACTTACGAACATTCCTAGATACGAACTACCGCTGACTGATATCCATAATGTTCTTAAAATGCCGTGTTGCGTTCGCAGGTTCGTATGTCGAACTGCGCGCCACGTCCCCATTTCCTCCAATGAACAGCGCTCGTTGACGCGCGAGCTCGCTGCTGGGGGCGGCGCTGAGCTCCACGAGGAGCAATCACGAGCCGTAGCTCTGAAGCAGCGTCACCGCCTCTCACACTCAAGTGTATAGTTATTAACAGTAGTAATGGCATTTAAATGACCTCAAATGACAATTATTGATTAAAATTTAATATATAACGACTTACTAACAGCCTATCGGAACCTATTGTGTTCGTAACTTAACCCAAACTGTCGAATCCTATAGCGGACCACAAGGTCTCCAGTAGCTAGCTTGTTCGCGAGTTAGCCATTGATTCATGATACAAAAACATCAAACACATATTCTTCTGGAACATACAGAGAAATAAATCAAATGGAAAAAAATACAAACTAAATATTACCCGTTTTAAACAGTGTATTGCGGTAATTACCTTTTAAAAAAGGGTAATAATGAACACTCACACGCAGTTCTCCCGTTCACTCGTTTGTATTAAGTGAGGGAAAACGTTTGTATTAAGTGAGGGCTCCCCCTACTGGAGCCCTGAAGTAACACCACAACACATGCACACACAAACACACAGGAGCCTCTGCTGGCTGTCTCCCTTTACTGTCACAAAAAAAATGGGGCCCCATGTGGGACTGTCTGCTGCTACGCATTAATGAATTGCCCACATGGGCTCTCTTATACGGTTGACCCAAGTGGGACCGAGATAAGACGCCCACTTTGGGCTCAAGCCCATTCATCACCCATTCACTCCCGGGAGCAATTCTCATTGGGCCATCATGCTTTGAGCTCATTTGTATTTCAGATGGACCCCACATGCAAACACCAGGAAGTGGAACCACTGTTCAGAACAACCATGATGGCTGCAGAACTGCAGTTTCTAACCACAAAACTGACACCGGTCAGACACCAGCGTTTCAGCTCAGCTTCGAGCCACTTGTCAATACCTGTCATTGATACCTGCCTGGCCTGTGTCACATATTTTATTGGTTCCCCCCCCCTGAAATCAAACTTGAATCACACAAACCAGAGGAATTGTCTCTATCAAAGAAGAACATATAATTTGGATGACTGGCAAGGCTAGTAATGACATGTTTAGGTTCTGCAACCACAGAAGAAGAAAAAAGTGACCTTAATCAGACTGTCTCCTGGTGCTTCTTTAAATTTTATTCATTATGAAGCCATGAAAAGCAAAATCAATGAAGCAACCTTGTTTAAAATGCTCAAAAAAATGTTAAATGGCTTATGGAAATAGGAACTAGTTCATCTTTGACTCACCAATAACAAGGTAAACATTTGAAGAAAACCACTGCTTATAAACATAAAGTTACAAATCCTACAGGAAACTCTGAAATTTAGTGAGCGTCCTCATGTTCATAAATCATGTTTTTGCTGTTTTAATGAGCTTCCCTTCAGATACTCCTGCCAGTGGAGTTTTTTAAAAGAGGCAAGAAAAAAGCACTTTTTTTGCTGTATGTAGCTTTACATTTTGAAACGTGTTAAAGATGTAGTTTATAATGGAGCTTTAAAACAGAGGCTGCGGCTGTTTCTGGAGGCACCTTCTCCCCATCCACATCCTTTTCTTTTGTTTCAACATTTCTCTGCAGTTGAGTCTCAGTGAATAGACGCCTGTACACTCAAAGGCTTCGCCCGTCGTCACGGAGAAGAAAGCAGTCAAAAGGAGCGCAGCAGAGAAGAAGAAAAATTCACCAAACTTTCGTCTCCACGACTCAGGACAAAATGCAGCATCAGCTCGCACCTTGAACTTTTGAGGAGCTTTCTGACAGAATTCTTCATCTGTGGAACTGGTGATCCAACTTGCAAAGTTTTCAGGCTTATTTGAGCTGTTGAAGTGCTCTCACCCAGTCATTCACTACACTAGGAAAAAAAAAAAAAAAAGAAAGAAAGAAATGTACCAGAAAATACCATTTTCACAACATCCATGCAGCAACTGTAAAAACTAATATGCCTGGGAAGCTGTGGTGCTTTCTCATCCATAAATTTCCTGAAATCAATTTCCCAGAGCGGGCCAAAGGACAGACACGAGTACGAAATTATTAATGGATCCCAGTCCTC
>JAOWBL010000022.1:124684-137997 GCA_028564865.1 Zenarchopterus dispar | reverse complement strand
ATACATACATACATACATACATACATACACACACACACACACACACACACACACACACACACACATGGGCAGACATAAAAGAATAAAAGAGAGGGCACAAACTTGCTTTATCATTTACTTGCTGAAATTAGCCATTAAATCAAGTTCAAGAATTAACTGTAAGGTTCCAGTAGGACTTGTTTTTTTAATAGCTTGATGCTGTAAAGATGATTAATACAGTCCATGTTTTATTCAGGCAAGGACGGAGTATGTGAGGAAATAATACATGCTAATCACAACGTGCTGACAGCCCTGATACTGGTCACCAGCAATCAAATCATATTTTACCACAAAAGCCATGTGTGAACATAAGCAGAGCCCAGTCACAATATCATAATAAGTTTTGCTCAATAAAACACTCGCTAATGCATTAAAATACCATCATCAGTTGGAAAATACAGCACGGCCCACTTTCCGTGATTGTGTAACAAATAAAGGACTCCAGTGGAAAAATAGATCCTATGTTAAGTCTTTAGGCCTCTCATTCCACTCTGTGAAATTTGCTTTGTCAAAATCTGCATATTTTTAAGATAGTGGAAAAAATTGCATAAACCACATTTGTACTATCATTTTGAAGATGTATGATGCACATTTTTCTGACACTCTTATTTGCTTTTAGTTAGTGAGATTCAAATCAATAAGCAGACCTTTGTGACGTGTTAAAGTTGTGTAAGTGTAAGGTTGCCATGGATTCTTGTTAATGTCAGTTTATTTTTATGTGGTTTTGCATTTAATTCCAGTTCATATTTACTGTACAGCTGAGGATGTAAAAGTCTGTAAAACATAAATGCTGTAATCTACACATGTATGAAAGACTGTGCAGAGTTTAAAATATTGCTCTGCCTGATTTAAATGAGCTGCAGATATGTTTGCAAACATCTGGTTTAGCATAAGTGGAAACATGAGGATACCGCTTTGTGGGTTACCTGCACTTATAAAATATAGATTGATTATAAAAGTGTTGAGCATGCATTTAGAAAATGCCTGGAAAAACAAATCAGATTTTTTTTTAAACCAATGTCATGAATGTAAACAAATGGATTTCTAAAATGCAAAAATAAGATAGCCATTTTATGATTGATATGAAATTGTACTTGCACAGTAGTGTTGTCAACTAAATTTGAAAACTGATTGACGTCATTGATTTTGATTGTTTAACCTAATGCTTAAAGGTGGGCTGGGGAGTAAATGAGCTTTGTAAAGAAACTGAATCAGTGTTAAAGGGATGAGGAGATGTAAAAGGATGTCTCGTATTTATATACCTAAAAGGCTTCCTCCTTGCATAACAGCGTCCAAGGTGATCGAGGGAACAAGCAACCCCTTTCTGGTGATCCTGCGGGCCAGCTGCAGTTCTGGTATCGTCAAACCTGCAGTAAAGGAGCTGCAGGTGGGCTACATCTCCTCCACAGAGACCAATAAGAAGGTACTGGGATGCCTGAGCTCAACAAAAACACTTGCTCTCCAGAGATGGTGAACTCTCTGCAGTCAGCAACTGAACCTGATAAGAAAGCTGGCAACTTGTACAAGGCAGGGGTGAATGTGTCTACATGACAGCACAAACGCCACTACTGAACTATGATCACTGAAAAAAAATAAGCATTTGTCTCTCTGAACTAGTTCTTAAATTGTATTTATTCATTTTCTGTGTGCTTTTTCAGAGTGGTCACTTTTACTGGGAAGAGGTGACATCTCTACACCAGCAAGGGTTCACTGTGGAGCCCACTAAAGGCACTGTGGAGGCAGGCCAGAGAACCACCATCACCATCACCTGGACTCCCCTGGGTGGATACAAGGTGAGACCTACATCATCGTTGTTCATTTTGTTGTAGATCCGTAACAACTCTGAGTCAGTGAAAAAAAGATCTACAGCAAGTGTGATTTTCTTTTCCATTATTTTATAACAGTCCAAAGTTATACAGCAGCTACCAAAAAAATTCAAAACTGACATGAAACAAAACAAACACAAAATATGCTTGTCACACAATTACTTGTTGAGATTTATTACTATGTGATCAGAAGATTATCGAACATTTTATACATGTCCCAGGACCAGAAAACTAGATTTGAGGTGAATCTCAGAGGTCTTTAACAGGAAATTAACCGGAAGAACACATCCAACATAAGAATGGTTTACAAAGATAATATAAATAATTTTAACCCCTTGATGCCTGATATGTGAAAAAATACACAGAAAATTATAATTTTGTACATTTAAAGTGTTTAAAATATATTGCAATAAAACATAGTCCCAATCCTGTTTTTAAAATATTTCTAATTAATTATTTTTGTACCTCTATGAATACATTAGGTAATTTCTTTTATATTTCTATGTAGTGTATCTATTTTTTAGAATTTTTTAAATTGAACAAATATTTTTTGTTATTATTATTTTGACTCTGGGGATGCTCCAGAGGTCTCAGATGGGTATGTATCAAATATGCAACATCAGGCATCAAAGGGTTAAAACACCAAACCTTGACTCTGAATGTAATTTCAGTGATTTTTCAGATCTTTTTTATAAACCCTTATTAGTCCCTTCAGTTGGCAAATTTTATAGTCCTCTGCTTTTAATCCATCACTAGTTACACTAGGACTAGTGGCCTGCTGTAGCAGCCCTTCACCCCCAACGGGGAGTGGTTGGGGGTTAAGGGCCTTGCTCTGGGGCCCACAGTGGCTCATCTCTGTTAAAACCCAGGGGACTGAACCTGAGTCCTCCATGCCCAAGCCCACCTTTGCAACCACTAAACTACCCTTTCCATTTATCAAGCTTTTTGATTGCAACAATAAACTCAGCAGTGAGACTTTGTCATTGGTGACATTTTTAAAATGACATTGGTGTCATGAGTTATTTTGTATTTACTGCTTTGACACTGACACTATCATCGATACTTCTAATCCTGTTTCTGAATTTTGATTTTCACGTTTATTTCAGTTATTTGAGAGCACATTTCTCTGAGTGACTGAGTTTATATGTGTGTTTCAGCCCTTTGAGCTGGTGGAGCTGTGTGTACCTCTTACTCTAAAGGGTGATGAGACCATTGTTTACAGAATCACCCTGATGGCTTTGGTCTCCGTGACCGCCGACTGACCTCAACAGCTCCTGGATGAGAAGTCTGCTCACGTGTACGCTGACACAAACACACACGATGTAACACACTGCATAGATCTAACATAGAGGAGTAAATAACCTCATTATTACATTTGTTGTCTGAGGTCAAGAGAAGTTTGTTTTGTTTCAGTTCTCCCAAAATGCTCAAAAAGATGATTGAAATGATGCTTTATCTTCTTTTCTTATAAATATTGAAAAGAAATTATTTGTATATGACTTTTTTTTCGTTCAACTTGCATTTTGGACCAAAAGTGAAGAAGGAATGAAAAGAGGACTTGCTAAATATTTAAAATTTTATAAATATATTTTTGAAGGTTTCTTATTTATAAGTTGTCTATTTTTAACCTGTGTAATAACCAGTGTAGTAAAAATAATCAACAGGTCTCTTGAAAATGAAACCCTGTGTCTCAATGAGACAAGCCGTTATAAATAAATAAAGACAAAGAAAGAAATATTAAGTACCCCCGCCCCCGGTTAATCACCCTCATATTTTTATTTGTCAGCATCATTTGCTTCATTTACATAACATCCAAACCACAAACGCTGTTATACTGTGTGTGAGCTCAGCCCTGCATGTCTTAACAGCAGATGTCAGTAATGCTTTGCAGCGGACCAATAGGCTCTGACCTCTCTCAGAGATACATGCAGTAAGCATTTATCAGAGATTGCAGGAGCTTATGCTAAATCAGATTACTGCACCCCAACCTGACTATAAAAAGCAAGGTCATTAAGAGCTTAGCGTCCTGTAATGTCACTTGTTTTAGGAAATGTATGAGATCATATTAGGCAATATTTGTATTACTGTTTTCCCTCTTTTCTTAATCTGATTTCTCCTCTGATCTCTCACTAATACTGTGAGATAGTGCTACTTATTCTCTGCGCTCATTCTGACCATGATGTTCATGTGTCTCCGTTTAATCTGTATGTGAACAGAAACGCCAGAAAATACATGCCACTGTGGGAATGTGACACTGTTATAAAAGTTAGCTTTTCAGATGTTTGTGTCCATGAAATCCCCATTTATACACTTAAACACATCCATTTCTGCACCTATACCATGCAATCATTCTGTAAAAAACATGATCATAACAAATAAAAAGGACAACAGAAATTATTGCTGCCATCCTAACATTCAGAGTTTTTATTGTTTGATGAATTTGTTTTGATCAAATAGTCAAGTCTATTAAAACTTATTATTATTATTTGAAATTATCTGTTACCTTATAAAGATTATTAGCATACCAGCACAGTTTTTCAATGTATAAGAACTAAATTAGGATTTATTTTAGCATCTGGCATCAAGGTGTTTACTGGTCCCACTCCCCTCTCTCCATCATACGGCTCAATGCCGACAACAAGATATGTCCCCTGGGTGCTCTGAAGCTCTGCCAAAGAAGCTTCACAACACATGTATGCAGACAAGCAGAGGTGTATCCAGGGGCAACTAAATCTCAGCAGCATTAACCTGGACTTGAGCAGATGAGTCCTGGTAAAAATCCACACCCAGAACATTACCTGCAGCTTGTGCCTGTGTATCCAACAACAGTCAACACCAAATACTCTAATGTACATCTTATCAAAGATGCTTTTTTCCCCTGAGTTTTAAGTACGTCTGTGTTTACCTCAACAAACCTATTATTTTGTTGATAAAGTGATATGTAGTTAAAGAACCAGAGGAGCAGCCAAGTTTTCTACAAGTTTTTCATTTACAGAAACAGGAGGGTTACAAATATAGAAAAACTCTGAATATTTGACTAATAGTTTCAATCTACACAGGACTTTCCAATTAATTCAAGTATTATCACTACGTTCACGTGGAGGAGTATGAGACTGAGCATAAGTACACTTTAGTTCTTTAGTGAGATTCTAACGCTTCCCAACTGTTAATAATATCACACTCTTCTCAAACTAATCTACCATAAATATGACAGCGTAAGGTGTTGATGTGAAAAGACAAACAGCAAACACAACAAGACTCTCTCAGGAGCATTCCTCTTACAAGCCAAAGCTGCTTTTGTCTTTCCCCATCGTGCTGAGCCCATGAACACTTTGCTGTCTCGGAGGACAACAAAGTGTTCCACGTCTCCAAGTAACGCCTTAACCCACTGAGCATTAAGTCTTCCACTGAGCACTCTACCCAGACTACCGACGATAATGATCAAGTCATCTCTGCTGCAGTGATGGTGCACCCTCAAACAAATCACACAGGAGATACATCCCTGCTGATTTCTTAGCCTGAACTACAGCACAAGGACATTAGTCCATAAAACATAGAAGTTAGAAGCCAGAGTTAAAAGTCATAAATGAAATAAGAATTTTCCATAGTAACCTTTACTGACAGGGGGGTGATAAATATCAAAACTGTATAATGGATTGATCAGCTATTTGTAATAAACTGCTATAAATCACTTTGTTTTGCACTTCATTATGTGATTAAATTTGGAATCTTAAAAAGGCTTTATAACCTACTGTAAGTGATCCTGAGGTAAAACTGTTTGGTCTTTAGTCAAACTCTGTCTGCTAGCACGTATTTGTTTTGAATTGCAAATGAAACCGCTTCAGAGGTAACAGTTGCTGCACTAATATTTTCATATTACCAACTCACAAAGCCACTCTCAGTCATATATCCAGTTTCATAAGGTCCAGAGGCATATTAGGTTAATATTTTATATTATTAAATTTGTGATTAGAAAATTCTGGTAAACATTAAAGTACACAACAGCCCTTGTTCTAACATCAAACATTATAGAATAATGGTAATTTTCAGTGTCAACACTTAAATGTTTGTTTTTAATTAGTACTCCTGATAAAAGTTGAAATCTGGAGTGTTTATGTCCATTTGTCCACTTCAGCAATGCATCAGTCTTTGTTATGGACCTTAATAATTTGATTATTTTGGGTCATTTTTTAAAATATAAGTTGTTCTATGTTTGTTGTTATTCTTATCAGCTGTCCTTTGCACATTACATATTATTTTTAAAGTCGTAATCATGCTTGTTTCTTTACTCTTACTTACTCGAAACTTCTTTCATAAAGACGTCAGGTTTTGACTAAATCTGTCATTTACTAAATAAAATAAAGAAAACATAAATTATCTTTATATCAAATTACTTTCGTTCTTATACAATCTTTTTCTAAACCTTTAGGAAATGTAATTTTAAACCACTTCTGCTATTGGTTTGAAAGTTAGTTTAGTCCGGAAAAATGCTCATTGAAGAGTTGTGTTTAGTTTTAAATACTTATAAGAACAAGTTTGAAGGATTAAAAGCTAATTTTTCACAGGTAAATCTTAGTTAGGTGTGTTCGTCTTTCCAAAGATGGCAGCATTTCCTGATCTCTCGGAGTGGTCGCCGACCCTTCGCCGTGCGTTGTGACGCTGTCGTAACGTGGGGTTTCCCAGACCTGAATGCAGGGTTACCGCGCCCATCTCTGCTGTTTGATGGCCGGAGGAAGAAGCGACTGAGATCCTGGCGTGAAGGAAGAAACAGAGGGACGACGACGGTGGGAACGACAAGAAAGGGATTTTTATTTTTTATTTTGCTTAAACTTGGAATTTACGTTGGAACGCTTAAGCGGGACTCTCGACACGTCCGTCTGGGTGAACACCGCCTGTCTCTGAGCCTCTGTGCCGGTGTATCTCCCCCCTCAGCGGGTCAAAAACTGGGTTCGGGGAGTGCCGCTCCTTGGTGGCTAAACTAGATAAATCCGAACGCCTGAGCGGAGAGACGAGAAAGACACAGTTTAACCGTTTCCAGTCAATGTGACACAAGCAACGGATACTTCCCACTAAAGGCAGGTATGGATCTGTATTGATATTTGAAAATTCAGTTTCAGGAAATGCAATAAGTGTCTGTTCAATTGGCTAGCTTTTCGAGCAGGGAAGATGAAGTAAAAGGGTTAAATTGGACTCCTCTGCTAGTTAGCTACCGTTAGCCTGTCGATAGCTAGTTGTTGCTGCCAAGTCTGTTGGTGGGGATCACTGCTCGACAAAGTTAACTCGTTGTCTTAATACAAATATCAGTTTGGCAAGGAGATGTTTCTATATAATCGTTAGACATGGGCTAATCGGTAATGTTTACGTTAATTAGCGGGATAGTTTGACACCTCGATACTAGCACTCCTCCAACGTCCGGTATGCTCCCCTCTCTTATTAGCTGCCTCCATCAAACTGTTATCCCCCTCAACTAATTTACATAAATAGTGTTTCAGTCACAGGTACAATCGAAATATTCCGATAATATTTTGCAGTTGATTGTCGGGGCCTTTTGGGCGTTTTTTTTAAATATTTGTTCAACAGATAGTAAGTGATTGACTTGAAGGGCTAACTGGTTACGGTTAATCTGTGCTTTTCACAGATAAACCTGTGATAAAGCATAGTTGAGTTGATACGTATGTATGTCTTTGTTTAAGATTGCATTAAGGAAACATTCGGATTAACTTTCAATCGCATTGGAGATTTCTAGCATCAGGGATTGACAACGAAGGAAGTCTAAAAATGGCTACTTCGCCAACATTATCACTACCACCCCCACTATTCCGGAGCCCGACCGTGCGAGCCACCAGCATTGACCACAGTTTGCAGCCTGGGCTCCGGGAGATCTGGATGGGTAGCGCTTTGAACACCGACACTTGCACCATGATCATATTCTCAACGAAAATTAAACGTTTTTGTTTCACAGTAATTATTCACCAAGTTGTTCCCTAGTGGTTCATGCCTGATTTACAAGTCTGGCGGTGTTGAAACGGACTAGTAGAGCTCATGATATTTACTTAATTGAATCGAAAGCAAACCATCTTGCAACATGGCTACTGTATGTCATGTCTGTACGTTCACGATCATAGTTTAGTCTCCAGCGTCGGCTGTCTGATCTTACTCGCTTGGATGCGTCGTTACAGGGGGATTTTATAACGCACAATTGCAATTTTACGCAGCGCCGAGATCGCAATGAAAAGCTGCGATGTGCTGACCTGTAAAAGGGACTAGCCATCTTAGTTTCAAGAGTATTAAAACCCGGCGACAGTTTACGAACTGTGTTCGACCTTAATCTGAACTTCTTCTTTTAATGATGTGAAAACGAGATTGTCTAATTGGATTTTGACAATCTGTTTATATTGATCACGGGTCCGTTTGCAGGGTAAGTTGTTAGCAGCTACAGTAAGCATGCCTCGTCGGTCGGACCTGCTCCGGATGATCCGCGATGAAACCTGGAGCCCCGGTCGGCACAAAGCACACAGCCCCAAAAGTATCCCGTCATTTTTTTTTTTAAAATTGGAAATAGTTCAATTCTGTTTCGTGTCGGGTATTTCGAAAGATGTGTTAGCACTCAGTTGTCACGGGAAGCCACGGTGAGCGCCTCCTCTGGCGCCGAGGCCACATCCACGAAGCCTGCCGCTTTCACGAAGTTGCTGGCCACCATTGAGATCAATCTAAACGCTTCAACATTGCATATACTAGATACGCAGTTGTTTCTGCAAATTGTTAGTGTTTCTTAAAAGAGCTATACGCTTTTAGTGGTTTACAAAGGTGAATTGAATCCGCCAGTGTGCCCCCTCCCTCCGCCTCCTCGAATGAATGGGTTCCTGTATTCAGGGCCCAAGCAGCTGCAATGAACAAGATGGCGTTCAAAGCCTTTTTCATCCCCGCTTTTTCTCAGACAGAGAGAGGCAGCTGCCGAGCATCGGATGAGTTCAGGCTTGGCATGCTACATCTTTTTGACTCTTCCAATTGAAAAAAAGTATTAAATACGTCTTTTAAGGTTGGTTGGGTTACTTATGAGATGAATTAAATACTTATACCTCAGATATAGGACAACATGGTGGGAAAGGGGTGTTGTACATCTCGACTATGAACCTGAATTCAAGGAAACACAGTTATAATATTTGTATAATATGAAAAAAAAAACATAAGTTACTGGCAAATGACTTGTCTTGTTTTTCAATATTAACAGTAAATCAGACAAATGCTTAAGTATTTTTTACTTAAAATTTCAGTGAAGTGTGTGTATATATGTATATGTGTGTGTGTGTGTGTGTGTATATATATATATACACACACACACACACACACACACAAGGTTCTCTAAATCAAAAAATAGGAAATAGTATGTGTTAAGGGTAATAATGTTTTTTCAAAGCACAACCTTTTAATTAATGTGGCATTCATTTCATTTACTAGTTCCAAAACACAAACTGCATCCATGTGTATTTGGTTTAAATTTGTATATCTGCACCAACTGTGAATGTCACTGTTATATTTACAGTTGGTTGTCTAGCTCAAATCTGTGGTCATCTGTTATCATTTGCAAAATTGTAGTACCACATATTGTTTCTTTTTTTTTTTTTACTTTTTGTGTTTCACTAGAATATAATAAATTGATTAGATCCTTGATTTGTGTATCTCATGACCCAACGTATTCAATATTTGTTGCAAGTATTATGACTTCATAATCCACTGCAAATGAAATGTGAATATTTCTCTCCACTCATTAAAAAAAATCATGATGTTTGTATGCAGTACACATCTAAAAACATAAAATCATTAAACTTAATATAAAAGATTACTCTGTTTAATGTGCCCCCTGTGGATGGTGTTTCCATCAAATATTATCATATATACCCACTTCTTCCTGTTCAGTCCTGGAGGTCTGCTGGAGTCTATCCCAGCTTTCTTTGGAGTGAAAGGCCATGCACCCTGGAAAGTCCATCGCACAGCCACATGTAGACAAACAACTAGATGATGTTTATTATTATTATTGTGTGTTTGTGTACACACACTGAGAACATACAGACACACACTCACCATCTGACTAAATGTGAGTGATGACACATTGTTAGTGCCATTTAAAAAAAAAAAAAAAAACACTTAGTTTTTACACAGCAGTCCTGTTTACGTTATGGGTGTCTCCACAAGATAATGACCAGGTGTTTAAAGCCAGAATAAATATCCATATGTATATGGGGTGAGTTTTTGTGTTTTAATAGGGATTGACATCCCATTGCCTATTTTTAATCTGTAAATGCAGGATATGAATGGGATTAAACTCCGTCTGTGGATTTCTCTCTAGGATTATGTGGTTTTGAATCAGTGATAGTGCCTTTTTTTTCACCTCTGACATGATCCTCTTTTTAACTGAATATTTGGTGTTAAAAGCAGATAAGTGTTGAGATTCTTAGACAAAGTACCTAAGAAACAAGTGTAAAAGAAAAATTATAATTTGTAAATACGTTCATATTATACAGCCTCACATGAAGTCAAATTTGAACTGTACTATACTGTGTAGTAGTTAACCATTTAAATGCACTCATAAGCCCGTTTTAGTACTTCAGAGGAGCACAGATGTTATGTCAGCAGGTCAGTTATGTCAGCATCTGGTTTTCACAACTGAAATAAAAGGCTGTATTGAGATAGCACTATTTTTCATCAGCCACAGGTATTTTTTAAGTCATTTTAACTGTCCATGATGTATTCTTTAAAGGGTATATATTTGTATGTTTGAAGTGCTATTAATTCTCAGTCAAAACATGGCTATAACACAACCCTGTCACTTTGTTTCAGGCCGTCTGTGTCTGAAAAATTGCCAACAGATTTGAGGGGAGCGGTTACATCAGAGGACCAGCTCAGAGTCGTATTATCTTGGCATCCTATTTTTATTTCCACCCACAAACTCAAATTATACTGAATTAGCTGTACTCTTTTAAGCGGGAAGTTGAAATGCTTTTCCTCTCTTTTGTTTGCTTTTAAAAACCAACGATCAGAAGTTGAAGAATTCACCTTAGGAGGAAACAAGATTATAATGCTTTAAGAGTACCCCGTCTGTTTTTATATCCCGTCTACGAAGTCCAGCTTTCATTTGACTTAGTTTTCCTTCCTCCTTCTCTCAGCTGGAAGTTAGAAATTCTGATCTGTTGTTTGTTACTGAATGTATTGGTAACACAACACCAGAAGCTGCCATTTCAAAACCAGCGTGTAAACATTGTTGAAGCGCTGCTCATATCAGCAATCATTCTCAATGTTAATCTTAAAATTGTAACTTTTTTTTTTCTTTTGCAGATTTATTTAACTTTATATTAAGAGGGAAGAGGGGTGGGTTGGGCGGTGTTGTGGACAAATGCCGAACAGTCGTTACAAACATGCAGACCAGGAGGAACTTGAAAGACTCTGGGATCCTTTTGCCAGTAACTGAGAACTTTGGCTGTTGGCAGCTGTTTCATGTCATGCTACGGTTGTGATCTGGAGTCCCCAGCTGCAGTGGACATGCGTCATCAGTTCAACATTGAATCAAAAACCTCCTTATATGTGGCAAATAAATCACGTTGGATATGATTTCAGCTTTATTTAAAGGTGGTAGACCAGACAGTGAAAGTATATTGGGATTTCCATGCAGGATTGGCCCACTGGGTAACTGATGGGAGAAAAGCCTAAGAAACTTTAACTTCACTGAGGAAAGAATCATTTTCTGCATATTTTTATTAGGTAGAACTAAGCAGAGCAGTTGCTGTGCCTCTTTATTGCACACTTGAATTAATTTTATAATACTGCTATTTTATTTTCTTGAATTTTTTCATTTTAAGAGAGTTGTGAAAATGTTCAAGCTGGGATTAGCTCCAGCAGACCCCTGCGACCTTGTTCAGGAACCAACTGGTATAGAAAATGGATGGATGGATGAAAGTATTCAAATATAAGCAGGTGTCATCTCTTATGCTTTTTGAACTTGGGCATTGTTTTAAGAATAATCAAACATTTAACCTGGTGAGTAGTGGTTCTTATTTTAAATAAATATTTGCCTTGCCTTTTCTTTTTTAAACTTAACCATTAAAAAGGACAACATTCTGATTCAAAGTGGAATATGGTCTAAATCGTGAGGTATGTGATCCTTTACAGTCCTCTTATTTATGAATTACCTGTCATTTTACATTTAAACTAAGGCAACATAGTTTGAACAGAGGGAAATATGAACAGATACCAACACTTTCCCCACACAGACTTGGATGGGGTTCTCTGATAGGTTAATAGCTGCCAAAATTATTTGACAACCCATTCACACATTTTGTATTTTTTGCTATCCAAAAATGAAAAACTTGATACTGTAGAAGGGAATGGAGCAGTTTGATTTTCACACATGTTGATAGAGACGCTTAGAATAAATTTGGTGGCTGCTTATCAAATCAAACTTTATTTATCTGAAAGAATGAGCAAGTACTCTGAGGTCATTGTGGGTGTCAAGACTTAACTTGGGTATGAAGTGGACCCAATAATAGAGATTCAAGTGAGGCTGCCTGACGTAAATGAGTGTGTGTTTGGTCCTGGCTTTAAAAAAATATGACTTAGCATACTTAAAAATGAAATACTTTCACATTTGGTTATGATTTCATTAACTTAATCAACCTGACTACATTTTGGCAACCATTTTATTTAGGAATTACTGCCAACCTTTTTATGAAAAAAGTCATTTTTAAAATAAGCAACTGCTGCTCAAGATTTATCACTCCGACTCACATTAGATCTGCTTCATTTGTTTCATTTATATATCTGAGCTACAGAAAAGAAGTAAACAAAAGATAGTTTAGCAGTGCAAACTAAAGAGCTGCAGAAAGAAATCACACCGCCACCTAGCATTTGGTGATTATAATTACGGATAAAAACTACGATGAACAAGAGTACAGGGTAGGTTCCCTACATAGAAACATGAGTTACACTTTCTTTTTTTTTTTTTCTTTTTTTTTTTTGAGGGTTTTTTTCCCCCCTTCTGACACACTTGTATTTTTCTACAATCCTGTTAATGGTGCACTTTGCCAATTTTATGCTAGTTGCTTAATGGGAATTTGCCAGAATTTTCCAACTTATATTTCTTATCGACATACTTCTACTAACTGTAAGACGTTGTCTGTGGAATCAGAAATTCCTCCGACCACATTTTTAGCAGTAGCCTCACAGCTCAGAGGACATACTTGTTGCTGTTATTTCACTGCGTTTGGAGGGTGGGGAATAAAATGATGGAATTAAACTGCTGTGGACTTTATCAGCATGCCATTAAATACCACCATGGACACGGACCTCAAACACAAAACACAACCATATTTTATTGCACTTCAAACCATCTTGTAGTACAAACATATTTAATATCGTACAACCCTAACATAGATTTAATGAAGCACTCGGTATTGC
>JAOWBL010000022.1:105909-124584 GCA_028564865.1 Zenarchopterus dispar | reverse complement strand
TTCAAACCATCTTGTAGTACAAACATATTTAATATCGTACAACCCTAACATAGATTTAATGAAGCACTCGGTATTGCAAGACGCAATGAAAACTTTTTAAAGACGTAATGGTGTAACTAAATGCTTCTAAACACAATTGAAACTGTTTAATGAGGATGTGTTGCACATCTGCAGACAAATGTAGAGATTGTGTAATTCTGGCCATCTGTTGCTTTTTTTTTTTTTTTTTTTTTTAACGAAAAAAAAACCTTTTAAAGAAATGGGGTTTATTCAAAGATCTGCATGGAGGTCAATTTGCCTTTTTCAAGTAGCATTAATCACCTTTCTAAAAGTATTAGTTTTATGCAAACTACACGTTCATATGACATACAAATATACACTTGCAGTTGTTTGTGTTTTTAAATTGAAGTAGCATTGGAAATCTCAAAATTTCAGTTTGCCTAGTTGGGCTGGCTGACAAATCAGTTTTACCAATAAATCAGAATGAGCATTTTATGGAAATGTTTAAATCAATATTAATTTTTAATATCCATCGTTATGGTATGGCTTCCATGATCTTCTTTACCTCCGTAGCACCCCCAAAAAACATCTCAGATGCAGGCAAATCCACAGCTTCTCAGCATTTACTGTTAAAAGTGAATGGTTTATTGGAGTGTTGATGTGGATAGAGGAAAAATAAAAATAAATTTAATATATCGCTGTATTTTGTACATCACTCTCAATCTAGATGAGTACAAGTCAGAAGATTAGTTTCCTGACCAGAAGGTTTAAACATCAAACACTTATATTATTCACCATAATGTAGCAGTTTATATGTTGAAACCAGTGGTCCAGTTAAATGTGTGCTTTTTATAGCACAGTTTGAAATGCTAGAAGCAAATATTTAGAGAAGCATTAATCACCTGTTTATGTCACTTTGTGGAATCAAAAAGAAAGCGAAATGTGGAAATTTAGTACATCCATATGTGTTGCAAAGGAAAAGTCTGAATGTAGCTGTCCGGAGTACATTTATTTCTCAAAGTTATTTTTTTTGAGAAAGTGGTTATGTAACTGATATTTTTCCTTCTTAAAAAAAACCCAAAACTTTTTTTATGTTAATAGCATTTGCTGATTAGTAATGCATTGTAGACGAGAAAAATAAAGTGTTGCACTGAAGTTAGCTTTCAATTGTAAAAATGTTTTTTTAGGATTGAAAGTTCCATGTTTGCAATAGCACCAATTTGGACTTTTACACAAATGAATTACATGTAAATTTTTGAAAATTAAGGTTTTCATGAGTGTTTTTATTAGAAGATTTATATTTCACTTAAAGAAAACATTTTTTTTAACATTTATTTAACCAGGCTAGTCCCATTGAGATCAAAGGTCTCTTTTACAAGGGAGCCTTGTCCAGCAGCATATTTACATTAAAAAGATTTAAAAAAAAAAAAAAAACCATTAGGATTAAGACTAACTCCCATAAAACACTTAATCACACACAAGATGGACTGCAGTGATTCCACCAAAGCTTTGAACTCATTCAATCCACCAAAGCTTCACAGCTGAAGTTCAGATTTGAATTTATTCCAAGCATTAGGTGCTGAAAATTGAAATTCTTTCTTGCTTAGTGGGGTTTATATTTTGGGGATGACAAGTTGCTGAATAACAGAGATAGTTATTTGTCAAATTTTCTTGTTATGAGACGAGACAAATAGGAAGAATTGATCCCCAGAATGGTTTTGTAAATAAACCACTGACTGAGGCACATAAGGGGTGTGTTGGCATTCTGTAAAATTTACGTAAAGGTGTGCCACCAGTTTGACCTTGTTTTACGTTTGTGGGACTTTTCTGTTTTGCTCATTGGCCTTTACACACTGGCCCAAGTAAGACAGAAAAGTCCCACAAACATGGGTCCTTATTTACACGAAATTTGCCTTCTGGAAACAAACTGCAACTTGAAGTTGTGTGCTTGATACATGTCTCCATTGTACATGCCAGTAAACCAAAACGATGAAGCCTGAGGAGACGATGCCATCATTTTTCTTCATGTTTATGTCACTTTGTGCAAATTTAATCACTGTTTTCTTACCCTATTAACATCATACTGAATGACTGTGATGGATTATTTGGCCTGCCAAGGAGTGACGTCATGTTTTTCTTGACCTGAAAGGATGTGGTTCCTACTGTTTCTTCAATTCTTCAAAAATTGGGCCGTATTGTAGGGCCTAATTTCATCTTATGTTTGAAAACTAATATGTTTTCCTATTTTCTGTATCTCCCCCCCAGTTCAACATTTTTAAAGGATCAATGATTCATTGAGAACAATAATGAATGATGCAGACAAGTTTCCTCGGTTTTCTTTCCACGTCTCTGTGAAGGTGTTACATGCGTATAACCAACATGATCAAAAAGTTGTTAGAAAGTCTCACACTTCTCACTCAGTTATTGAAAGGGGAGATGGCATACACAAGTGTTTTCTTTTACGCTTTTTTGTTTACCCTGAGAGTTGGATAAAAGAGGGAATCGGGGTTTATGCCTTTTTGGAAAGCGTCTCATACAGACAGCCATCGAAACTGGGGGAAAAGGGGAAATGTTCCAAAAATAAAAGCCAGCATTAGGGTCTAAAGAGATGTCCAGTTAACTTTAAAATAGAGTACACAATGGTGGGTAAAAGGGCCACAGTTGGTAATGAGTCTTAGTGCCCCATGCTACCCACTATCCAATATGTGAGGACAATGAGGAGAAGCATTCATATACAGCTGAACAGCATAGCCAAGGACAGGCAGAAAACTTGAGCTAAGGTTGGGCCTCAGAAATAATATGAACCAAACATATTTGATATGTTCAGTTCCATTTTGGGTGATATTCAGTTGGTAAGTCCTGTGGCTTGTTGAAAGAGGACCAGAGCAGTCAACCAATTTGGACTGGGAATGAAAAAGAGGTTCTCAAGTATAACATCTGGTACAAATGAGTCTGAATGGTGACTATTGTTATTTTAATGAAATTAAAATGTCTGTTTAAACAGACATTTTCTCTCTCTTGCTGTTACAAAATGGAAAATAAATAGAATTTGTGTCTGAAAAGGGTGTGTGAAAGACAGTTGGTTTTTTCTATTTTACCTTACCGTACTACTGTTCAGTCTGATTTATACTTCTGCAAATCAGAAGCATATGCGATCTATGAACTGTGCCTATGTCGTCTCTGGCATTTATACTTATGCGTTATTGTTTGCGTCTGTCTGTGAATACACCCGAAACTTCTAGGCAACAGTGTAGGTTGTTTTTCTGCAGCAATATAGCTCCCAGTGTTTAATTCCTGTATATAGCTCACTCATAACGGAGCAAATTAAGTATATTTTACGCGAGTTGAAGCTGATACTATAAATGTTGAGCATCAGTCGTTTTTACAAACTACCATTACACTCGACTTGAAAACAACAAAAAAGAAATGTATGCTGGAAATTTGAAAATGAAGAGCAGTCATGTTTCTTGCCGTCCACATCGACGCAACATGTGGTTACATTTGGCGATAGGCGCACACCAGGCTACGCCATAGCTACGGCGTCGTTTTGATGCAGAAGTCGAAAATGATGGTAATCTCAGTCAGTCTTATCAGAAACTGTTCTAGACATACATCAGGGTGGTGGTCAATGGCATCCCTTCATGTTATTGTAGTTTAGGCTTTTGTTTTCTGAGAAGCGGTTCAGCGACTACGTTGTAGCTCTCCAAGACTGAAAGGTTAAATTCACTACTGCACGTGTTGGCATAGGATTTAATCAAGCATGTTTCGGCAGGGTCACTCACAATTCAAAAACCTATTTCAAAACACTGGTTTCAGTCTAAAAAAATGTCTAAATTTGCCAGATGCAGAATTTCTAACTAGATTTGTGTGTTTACTTACTGTAGGTGCTGTTATGTGTTGCATGTTACCACTTGCCTAAAAGTCAGGCCTGTTGTTTTGAATAGTCAAAGTAGATGGCATCAGGACTTGCTTGAAGCTCTAAAGTTTATCACAAGCCATGGCAATAGTTTGCATGTGCTCTTCAGTGAGAGGTTCTGCTTTGAATGGCTACTGTTTCTCTGTGTGTTTACATTCTAGTCCTCACATTTGACTGCCACAGTAAAAAATGTGACCAAACCTGAATGCTGAGATGACGGGAAAGATGGAGGGTAAAAGTGAGTTTTCTTCCTCTTTAAAACAGGACAGGCCGCAATCACTTGTGCAAATAAGGGGGGGTGGCTGTCATGTGACTCTTCACACACTAATGTTCCTCTCTTGGAGGCTCGGAGGGGGGGAGGAAAAGGGGGGGATGATTTACTAATGCAATCAAAGGAGTTTATTTTGTGTTTTAAATAAAGTCATGCATTTAGCTTTGGGCTAGCCTGACCTCTCCTTACTTTTTTTCTTTTCTTTTTTTAATCTGACTCATTCGTTTCCCAGTATGATAGCAGCTCTCTCAAGCACAAAACATACCTTTGTCAAAGTATGTGGCCTTTTTTTTTTTTTTTTTTTCTTTTTCAGCATGGATTTCTTAATTACTTTACAATGGCATTTGCAGGAAATCACTCAAAATTACCAAAAACCAGTAAAATCTGTGAGCTTTGTTTACAGGAGTTTTCTTGTGATGGTCATGCATACATTAAAATCCATCTTATAGTGAATTGTACTGTCAGACATTTTGCTGGGTGGAAGCTGCTTAGTCTGCAAAGGGCCTATGACTTTTTTTTTTTTTTTTGGAAGAATCTAAGCGCTACAGTATCATAGAGGTTTCTCTCGTCTGTATATGTTTTAATGCCTTTATATTTATAATTCTAACAATACTGATCCTTACTTTTAAATAATTGACACAGCACTTGCTTCAAGAAAAAAAAAACTGAATCAGTTTAAGCATTTTTCTCCTGTGTGTGGAAAATGCTTGAAGAAATGATGAGCCCTGGCTCCAATCCACAGATGAAGGAAGTTATATTTGTGTCATGGACACAGCATGGCATGTAAAATTTAAAAAAAAAAAAAAAAAAAAAAGTCTCATCACAACTTCCAATCTTGGAGATTAGAAGTTGTGATGCGTCACAACTGGAAATATGCACATTGTTCTTTTGGTGAAAAGGATATCAATAAGATATTTAATTGTTGTGGTTTATCCATTGCTTAGATTAAATTTGTACCTAAACTGAATGCAGCATCACGATCAGAATTGTGTCAGCTTCTGTATACTTGTTCGTAGCCCCAGGATTATGCTCCACTTTGAGTGGAACAAACTGGGTTATGAGGCCCAAGGCTACTAAATTTTAGTTCAGCCATTTTTCCTTTTAAAGCACTTATTGTATATAGAGCCGGAACCCCGCCACCCCCCAAAAAAGCAGTATTATTTATTTAAATACATATACGTATGTATTTAATCAAAAGCAAAAACAACTTGCGTTTACATTAACAACTTTGACAGCTGGATGCTTTTAGGATTTTGGACTGAAAGTTAGCAGTTTTTTCTTTTTCTCATCTTTCATATGACCAATGTGATGTTAGTTGAGTATATAAAAATATTGAAACAACAATTTTCAGCATACTCATGGTGCCAAAAGTCATTTATAACAATTGTTTAGTCAACTGCACTAGGTCTGCCATTGAACTACAATTATCCTTTTTGTGTTAAAATAGTTGCCAATAAGTTTTTAATTAAATATAAATTTTACCGTGTACACAATTTCAAGTCAAATTAAAGTTGATGTTCCAGTATAATAAAATGCAAAGAAGTATTTTGGAAAAGTAGAATACCTGGAAAGTTTATTAAAAATGCAGCCACATGAAAGACCGGACTGGTTGCTATGCAACAGTACAAGGAAGTGCAATTGTATGATCAAGTTTATATTGTGTGAGAAAGCTAGTTGCTCATACTGCTACAAATAGTAAGTTGGATATTGAAAAATAGCATGGTAATACACAAATGATAATTAGCCATTTGTTTACTTTTCCTTGTCTATAAAACGAAGGTGCTTTGTCAGGAATGTCTGCCTACTTGTAAAAGCGTGTGATAGTCTGGTTAAACCGGTAGTTGGTGTGAAAAAGCCTCCATGCTAAACTTTAATTCCTCTTGACTGGTGACAGCGACAGGCTGCACATTTGTGGCACGTACACCACGAACCTCATAAATTGACGAGATTGATCTGGGAAATGTTCAGTCAGTTAAACAGGTAAAAATGTCAGACACAAGTTTAGACTGTCTGTTGATAAAGGCAAGACATAGAAGGACCTTTGTCCTTGAGAACACCATTCCTGTTGTTTGTCATGTAAATTGTGAGAACTTATGCCAAGCAACGATTCTTATGTCACTAAGATTATGTAAAGAGATCCTTTCAGAATTTTAAGAAACTTCAGAGTTGAAACATCTGCTCAGAGGGAACCAATTAAATGTTGATGCGAATCAAAGTGAGTGTCTTTAAAAATGGGACACACATTTTGTTCATGTCAGTTTAACCTGCAAAGCACGTATGGGGTATACAGGCTGAAAGTGTACAAATCATTGTAATGAACACAAAATACAATGGTTGGGATGGAAGTGTTAAGCTCTCCTCAAATCAAATGCTCATGAAAGTTATGAAAATATGTTGTTTAGTAACGGTTTTTATTGTCAGATTCCATAGTTTGAGCCGTCTCTTCAAAAGTATAGTCATTTGTTGGAATTCGCTTGACCAATTCAAATAACAGTTTTTGGTTAACTCCAACCTGCTTTCAAAGAACCTTAATGAGTTGCCTAGAAAATCATTTTATCTTCTTTTTTTCCTGTTTGTTGAATTACAAACACATAGAAACAGAGAAGTCACAACAGCGCCTCAGTTATGGGATGTACTTCTTATATTGTTGCACTACATTGATTGAATTTTTTTTTTTTTTAAACAACTGTTCAAAACAGTTGGCATACTAACTAAACTCTGAAAGTTTAGCTGGTATGAAAATGAATTTCACTTTAGATATATCCTGTTTTGGGCTCAGAATATGTACTTGAAACCCTCTCAAACCTCAAGTCTTAACTATAGAAATTGGCTTTATCAGTCAGTGGCAGGAATTTGATGATTTTGACTGATGTTTTGCTTTTTTGTATTTCTGATTCAAGTGACAGATAGTAGAGGGTGTGACAGTTGTATGCGGTTTCTATATTTACTTTTAGCCTCAGATTTTGTTAACTTAATGACATTGGCCATGTCAAGTGAGGCGATGCTTTATTTATTTTTTTTTTTAATTTGTTTTGTGTTGATGGACAGCACAGTGGTTGGGACTGGTACTTCGCAACAAGAAGGTTCCTGGTTTGAATCCTGTCAGGGGCCATGTTGGGAAGTTTGCATGGATTTTCTCCACAGTCAAAAGACCTGTATGGATCATATGTATGTCTGTGATTTTAAAGTGCCCATAGGAGTGACTGTGAGCTCTGTGGTTGTTTGACTATATGTGACCCTGTGATGGACTGGCAACCTGTCCAGAATGTAGTGGTACCCTTTAGCCTGAAGAGAGCAGGGATAAGCTCCAACCCTGAATAGGAACAAACGAGTATAGATAATGGATGGACAGAGTGTAGTCCCAAACATATTGGCGACATTGCTTGTGGTTTTTATAAACTCCAAGATTTGGACATTCTGCAGTCACAGTGGGAAAGCTTTTGTGTTTAGCGTGTAAATGTCCTCAGTTGGGGGGGAGTTTACAATATCCATCCATCCATAGTGCCAGAGTGTTTTATCACAGGCAGATAAGCTGAAAATTGTCCATTTCCGGTCACCAGCCAAGAAATCAGTACATGCCTAACTGTGCTTTCTTGTTCCTTTTGAAAGATGAGCAGGTGCATTTTTAACCATTTGCAGACAACAAAGAGATCTATACCCACACAGAAGAAATTGCATTAAAGGATTCACCCTCCCCTCCCTTTGCCAGGAACTACAAGTCACAAGAGAAGAGATGTGTGTCCTGGAGAAAATGGCAAAGTGAGATTGGAAAGGGGCTTTTAAAAAAAAAAATGTCCAGGAGCAACCCCCTTATATCTCCTCTTACTGCATTATCGGCCCTGTTGTTCTCCCTGCTTTCAGACCTGGCTGTATTTCAGCTACATTTACTATGCATCACTTCACCGCATCACTTAGATGGACCCTCAACCATCAACTAGACCAAAGAGAGGAGAGAAAAAATGTAATCTATTTATAGCCTTATACCATACCTATTTTATATTGATAAAAAATGTTGAAATTCTTTATGTGATCATCAAATGCAAAAAAAGAAACTAACCCTTCACTTTTACTTATTTATAAAATACTTCTAATCACTGGTTATATTAGATAGCGATTAGATTGCTTTCTGATTAAACAGTAGTAAACTACATTGTTCAATGAATTTATTTGTCGAGCCATTGTTGGGACTAATGCAGTTCAACAGAAGTGGTTATGGGCTGTGAGCAGAGGTGGCTCACTGGTAAGGGTTAGATTGCTAGTTACTATTAAATTGGTTCGAGTTTGCTAGTGTGGAAGCGTTAGCTGGTGGTTAAGCCGTCACAGCTTGTTAGACTGAAGATGCTGACAACAATCAGTTTGTCAAAATGAAAGTAAAAGGACATGAGGTAGGAGGAAAGCATTTAAACATTGTGGAATTTTCCTCCCTGGTATGAGGAAATCCAGCTCCAGATTTTCTAAAAGCAATCGGCCATTTCATTTTTAGCGTCATTCAATCCACATAATGTCTCAACGTGTAAATATAAATTGATATTTGGGGCAGAAGAGAATACAAAACAAAATACAGTTCGAATCCTTTTTTTTTTGACTGCATTACTGACTCAAGCATCTTGAAATGAGTTTGTTGTGAACTGGGTCAATATAAGTAAAAATAAATTCAATGTTTTGTAAGGAACAAATTATTTAAAGAACTTTTATTTTTAATAATTCAATTTTCAAACCTTATTTCTTAGTTTGTTGCCTGTGGAGTTGACCTTTTGGGGGGCTGGTGAGTGGTCCATCTGTATTTGCCTTTTATAATTTTATCCCTTTTTTTTTTTTTTTTTTTTTTTTTCTACCTGCTACAAATTTTAGATGATTTCAGGAAACAAACATCTTTGCCACAATTTATGATGACTTACCTTCTTGGAGTTGTTAAATTCTTTATATTTCAACTTAAAGCCATCTTGTTGGAGCCTTGTTTCGTGTTAGTCAGATGAAATGGCTTTTTGAAGAGGACATGACGTAATAAAATTATATCCCTAAAAGTGTGTAAATTAGTGTCTGAAGTGATGAACTATTCAAAAACTAAGACTGTTTTCTCTTCACTTTCACTGCAGTATGTCCTAAAATCTCATTCAGGAAGCGGTTTAGTTTTCCACAGTACTGTGGTATCACAGAGAGTGTGATTATTCAGTTTCTCCATCTTCATTTTCTCCCGTATTTCCATGCAGCCCATTTGCTTTTCCTGTGAAATGGGTATGTTAAAACTATAATATCGATTTCAAAAGAGGCGTGTCGTGCTGAATGGCAGGAGGTGAAGTAGATTTATGACTCCTCTCCATTAAACCAGCTACTATGAACAAAGCTGAAAAGAGGTGATTTGAATAGGGTGCTTTTGTACTGTTCCTGTGATATTTTGACCAAAACATGTCAGAGATATTTCATTATGATCTCAGGATAATACAAAAAAGGGCATAGTGTCTCCTTTAAGGTCTACACGCACTTTTTTAACTGCAATTAATTGCATATTTAGACATACAATAATTTACCATGAACAACAGTGATCCTTTTTTTTTGTTTTGTTTTTTTAAGTGAATGTGTCAATACGTAAGCCTTTTGTAACTGGTTTACTGTAACCCAGCAGATTGCTTAGTCTGATTCAAGAGTGGACATTGGCAAGTGCAATAATAGTAGAAGAAACCACAGAGCAAGTGTATTTGTAAAGTGTGTGTGTGTGCTCTGTTGCCACATCCGCTGAATGTTTTGATAAAGGGAAGAGAGAAAGACGAGCACAGCTAGGGAAACACCCTTGAAAAGGAAACGCCTGCTTAGAGAACTATCTGCTTGTATTAAGGTGGAGGAAGAATGCTGACACGAACAGTTGCTCATGCACTGCTACAGCCAGCCGCTCTCTGATTTGCAGCAAAAAAAAACCAACCCAGTCCATGGTACAGCTTGTGCCGCCTGCTTGTAGACGCACTTAAGCTAACCTTAAGTGCTACTGCGAAGGACTGTATCCTCCGGAGACAGAAGTTGACAGTAAGAAGCAGACGAGAGGAACTGGATGCACTTTTCAAGATGGCAAGAGCCAAGTATTCAAGCAGGAGGACATGAATTATTAAAATCACCATCTTTGCACCACCTTTAGAACACCAGATAGTGGATATGGGCCATTTCAAAGCAGGGCAAAATGGGTAGCAAGTGTTCAAGCATAATTTTATATATTTCTATAAACTTCTAGTTTATATTGGAAGAAATTTCCACACACATGAAGCAGTAGCATTTTTTTTTCCCTTCCAGCAAGAACTTGCACTAGTCCAGAATGCAGGAAGAATCCACAAAAACAAAAGATGGGCTTTTTTGTTTTGTTTTGTTTGTTCTGGATGTGCCTTGATGTGCCTGCATATGTGACATTTTTATGTAACAGATTTCATAAAGACTTTTTTACTTTTTGGTTTTTATCAGACATCGTGGGTCACAATATGTCCACACTAGTACATTTTCATGACAAACCTTTGCTGTGGTTATGTCTGCCAGTCGCACTAATTGTGCAATTTGAATCCTTGGAAAATGAAAATTTTTAATCCACCACAGACCTTGCTCCAGTTTGTAAATTTAGCCGATGTTGTGTAATGTGAACAGAGGAAACCGAAACTACAAGGAGACAATGACGTCGGTGCACAGATTCAGTGCATGATTTGCTCTTTTGGGTCATAAAAGATTCTTTACCAATTTGCCAATTCTAAAACATCTTCACCTTAAAAAGGTGGTAGGTAAAAACATGGAGACAAAATGGTAAGTTGATTAGAGTTGTTTGATTAGTTGATTTATTTTTTTCCTTCTTCTTGTCTCAGCCTGTCTTCACTCATTCATTCCTGTCCAGTGAGCAAGGATGACCACCTGATATGCATTTACAGTGATATAATGTGGAGATGGTTTTATTTTGATCAGCATTGTGGAACAAATGTGGACAGGTGTAGATGTCACCTCAGAAAATGCTAAACTTAAATGTTACCCTCTAGTACAACACCTTATAACAATCAGTGACTTTTATAAAAGCAGTACAGGGTTGCACTGTGAGTGAGGAGACATGCACGTTGGCACACCTTTACAGGGAAATGTTGTTCTTACTAATGGTATTTTACTTGTTTGGTAAAACACAAATCCAGCTATAAATGGAAAATATAAGCAGTATTCATGTGCTTATGATCCACTAGTTCCAGTCATCCAGGTTCTGCAGGTCTTAAACAAGCCTGAAGAATCATCTCTCCACCACTGTGTTGAGAGCGTTGGACAGTAATGGTTGGACTTTATTAAATGTAGCGCTGTTTTACAGCCAAACGTCTCCACTGGCAACCCTTCTAAACAAGCCCTGTTTATTCAGTTTAATTGTATTTTCTTCAGCTTTAACATGAGGCATATCAACTGTGGCTTTTCAACGCTGAGGTGTAGCTGCTGGTCCTCTCTGCAATTTCTCTTAATCATAGCAAATGTCTGACCTTTGTGTGAACTGGCTTGGATGTCAGCTCATGACCAGTGATCACCATCTTTGATGTTTTCAAGTTGTAAATAATCATTCTTTCTTGACTGATTTACCTCCAGTTTGTTTGGAAATGCCCTTTAACCCTTTACAATAATTTCATCTCCAAATCTATCACTGATATCTTTGTTTCTTGGCATCATTATTAAACAGCTGATTTCTCAGACCAGCAAACTAAAACCTCTGCCTTCATAGAGGTGTCCCAACTTACTGATGGTCAAACCTACTAAAATAATTGATTAAATCTCATAGAAGCACAAAAAATGTGCTTAATTTTACAGACATCACATCTACATTTCATCTTAATAATTTCAAATGTATTTTTTTGTTGGCGTTTTTGTGAGGTTTTGTTTTTAAAAAAACGTTATGACTAAAAGGGACATATTTTTTAATATCCTAATACCAACACCCTTAAAAATAGAAATTGATGTATTTCCTCATTTCCACAACTGTAGCGTTGACTATTTTATTCTTCTTTATTTCTAGTGTGCTATAGAGCTGTTTATTTTGGTAGTCGACTAACCTGTTTATTGCAGTATGCTAATTTTCAGCAAGGTTAATGTGAAATGTCAGCTGTGTATCATAGTCTGAGTCTCATTTGTTATCCTGGCTTTTTTACCCGCAAAATGTTCCCGTACTTGATCTGTCTCCCCATTTTACTGTCGTTTGTACTTTCTTCTTCTTTAGCGGGCTACATGCAGTTATCGTGACAATGAAAGCTATACTGCCTCCCGGACTTCCTGGGATGAATTACAAAATAAATTAGAAAGACCTGAAATTGTGACGTTTATCAGATTTTTGTCAGACACGTCAATGCTAATATTCCACATTGACACATTTTTATAATGCCAGTTATGTTTGCAAATTATGCAGGTGTAATATGTTATTTAATAACTGAGTCAGTGGTGAAAATGATACAATAACCAATGACTGACCATTTTGATATCACTTTATTATGTGGGACTTCTTTCTTATGAAGCCTTTTATCTGTTGATATTGTGTACACTTGCTGTATTTTGTAGTGCTTATCCCCACATACAGTTTGTGCATTTAACTTCAAACCAAATACAAGGTTAGTCTGGGTTTCATACTCTTCCTAAAATGCAAGGTGTTGTTGCACTTTGTTCTGCCTTAAATAGAGGGAAGCTTACAGGCCCTGCTCCCCTTTACCAAGGGGTTAATTAGCAGCTACCCTCCCAATTGTCCTCTGCTTGTTCACTCTCATTAGTTTAATCTGGCTCTGTCCTCCAGCGTGCCTCTTGTCTCTATCCTCTTGTGCACCAGAACACCTCTTTGCTTGCTCCTTTCCTTATGTCATCAGGGCGACGACTCTTTGCAAACCCGAAAAACTACTGCGATCTCCATTAATACACTTTGTTGTTTATATTCCATTTACGCACAGTACCCTACTCCCTTCAAGGTTTAATAAATAAACTAAATTATTCAGATCTTTTTATGTAGAAGTGAGATCATTTTAGAAAATGAAAGATGTGATGGAAGTGTGATTTTAGAGGTGTGGTTGTAATTGTCTGTTTACTATTTTAGTACTTTTCCTTAACACTCGTAAATTAAATGGAAATGAAAAATATATTACTGTTTAAATATGAACACAATTTGTCATCATATATCTGCAGAAGTACTTTTTTTATTTGATATATATTAGCATCAGTGTCCTCTAAAATTATTTTACCTTCTATACTTTTACAAGAAATATGAACATGGATATCTATGTGCACAAATACCTGACATATAAATTACAATGGCGCTAAAATGGGTGGTGCATGTATTTTTAATGTTGTTTGGGAAGAAGAAATAACAGTGAATTGTGTATCTGTATCGAGTCAAATTACACTTCCTCTCTCCTGTCACTGTTGCGCTTGAGATGTCGGAGCTGATAGGAGTGGCTGGAAAATGTGAAGTCTGTTTCCCTCCTCCTTTCTCCTCTTCCTCCTCCTCCTCCTCCCCCACCAACTCGCTAAAAATAGCCAGCAGAAAGAGCCTCGTTTTTGCTGCCTTCTCTATCTGTTGGACTGCCAGTGGTTTCAGCACTCCCACCTTCAGCAAAAAGGGAAAATGAAAGTCCTGAATCACAACCATCATCTGCCCTTAGCGAGGCTCGGCTTTTTTGTGAGTTTGGCACAAATAGTTTTTTTTTTTTTTAAGTTGACCATTGGAAAATCCCCTATTTTTTTGAGTGTGTCATACTTCAGAGGATGTGATGTCTAAATACACACTATCTGGTGATAACATGAAAACTTGTAATTGGATATTAAAACCATCTCACCATCTTTTTTGGTGTGTAGGTGGGGGTCTCGAGCAATGAAATGTTCTGTCAAATCTGCATCACCTGACCTTAGACGACTTGTATGATTTTCTGGTTTTTCTGCACATATGTGCATTGAATAATTCATGATATAAGTCTTTGAAACAATAGAACCAGGAAGATGGCATTACCAGGTTACAATCATACTAATGTTTTTCAGTGCAAAAACAACTTTAAATGTTAATGAGTCTTGAAAAGTGCAATAACAGCAATCATATGGACATGCATTTAAAAACCTAACTTTTGATTGTTTACTCTTAAATATATTCTGTCTTTTCAGAATCAGATTGATTTCATATTGACACTAACAATTCAAATTTTTACTTCATCAGTTTGCTCAGGTTAAATTTAGTTAAAGTCTTGCAATATATAATCTTATCATTTATGCATTGGTTTTAATAAAACTTTATTCAACTTAACTGACTTTTTTAAGAAATGACCAAGTATTGTTGTAATCCCAACACTCTTGTTAAGGATGTTTATGGTGGCAGGATCTGTGCTTTTTTTGCATTGATTCAATTCAAGGTGAACATTTCATAAAAATAACGGTTTGTAAAGAGCAGAAATGTTATAAAAGAATGCAGTGTATAAAACTCGAGCATCATCTCTGGAAAATATGAAGCCCAGCCACCAGCAGGCTAGGTGTTTGTTTTAGCATGACAAAGTTGTATCTCTGAGTGCCATTTTAAGAAATGAGGAGAATAATATTTAAAAATTAAATAAAGTCAATGGAATTAAAGGTTTTAGATGGAGGCTTTAAGAGAAAGTTGCTTGTGTAGCTGGGCTGTAATAGCTTTGACATGAAAGGGAAAGTTTTTCAGCAAAAGTGGAGTTATTTTTAATCTAACCCTAATATAGACTTAATTATCCAGAGGGGTGTATCCTTGGCCCAATAAACGGTCAGTTTAAAGTACGCTCTGGTTACAGTTTTGTTGAAAAATCTGTTAGCTTGCTTTACCTAGTATAGTGAGGGTTATTACAAAGGAGACAGGAATTATCCTCAGATATTACCATGAGACGTTTTTATCACAGAGATTAGGAGACTAAGGCTTCTTGCTTAGATGCAGACCCATTTAGCAGCACTGGCCAATCAGGTGACAGGTAGCTACTAAGGGGTCAGGTGCATGTAGGATAAGGTGTTCATTCAGAAGGTCTCGACATCCTCTAGGACAAAGGACCTAAATTGAAACGCTCAAACAAGGAGGTAACGTGTGTTTGAAGGATAACTGTTACAGTAGTTAGCATGTGTTTGGTATGACATGATGATATGAACTGTGTTTTTTTTATGTTATTGTTTTCTTATTATGAAGTTAAATGGTCCTTGGAAATGTTTAAATGTTGAAGTCTGCAGTTCCTTTTTTCTTCGATTTAATTTTCTTGACTGGTTGTGATCAGAGAAATTTAACTTGAATTCAACTGATGACAATTGGACAACGTTTAATTTCTTGACTTAATTTGCATTATTAATTTAAAACAGTTGTTTGTAGCATTATCATCATGTCTTATCATTGGTACCAAACAAACTCCCATGTGTGTAAAAGTGTTAGAATCGTAACATTATAGTTGAATTTTCGCCTTTTTATGGCTAGTGAAAGTATTGCCGTTAATGGCGTCAACCTGAGGATTGGGGTCAGCGGGATAGCCACTGCTTTTAGGATCATCAGCAGGTTTTGTCTTAACCGGATTTGGCTGGAGGAGCTGAATCAACTGTGTCCCAGGATTACAGGAGTGACATTGGAGGAGAGTTTAGAGTCTGCAGGCCAGCGCTGTGACAGCTTCATCAAACTTTGCCCCTCATCCGAGCATCTTGGGGCTCAACAAGTGCGGCAAAACCCCAGGTGGTCTCTTGCCCCTCTGCTTTTTTGACATCTGAACACTTTCTTGCTTGATTTTGACTGTTACTAGGGGTTATGTCTTGATCTTGTAAATCCAAGTGGATTTTTTTTTTCTTGTATAGGGAAAAAGAAAAAGTTCTCTCTTGCCGTGGCTTTTGGGGAATTGTTATTAGCAACATCGTGTCCAGATGTTTGCCTGGTGTTTGCTGTTATTTTGGGGAGAAAGAGTGAAGAAATTCAACATCATCCTCAAATTGGTTATCTTAAGCTTTATGTAGCTGCCTGCTGCTTGTTGCTAGGTTACACTTTCAAGCTGGCAAGGACAAGTCTTAAGCTGTCTTGAAAATGATTCACTGCCACTTTGTCTGAGCCTCACAGATTGAATTTATGGAAAACAATGATCTTAAGCAGCGTTTCGCTGAAGTAACCACATCTGTAAATTTATTACAGGAGAAAAAAGCGCATGACATGTTCATCATGATCAAAGTCAAACATGCGTAAAATTCCTCCTAAAAGATAACAATCTAAGATTGATCCAACTTTTCTATACTGATGTCAGTATGAAGTAAGGAGTGTGTTATATGTATGTTTAACCTCTTATTCTTTGTCTCCTTTAGATCAGCAAGAGTCTAGGCGGCGGAGCGAAGCACACCATTAGCAGAGAAAAATGAGTGAACTGGATCAGCTACGCCAGGAGGCTGAGCAGCTCAAGAACCAGATCAGGGTAAGTCCAATATTTAAATATGACTTTTATTATTTCTTTTATTTCTTTCTTTGTGCTGAGACATAAACTCACACTTTATCTAATTTACTGTTGGTGAATTAACAAAACTGTCTAAAATGTTCATCATCAGCCCTCAAAGGCAGTTGTAAAATGATTAAATCTTTGATCATGGACCGCTGTACTGCTCTTTCTAGATCACAGCTGCAATATTTTAAAACAATTTTTCCTAAATTGTGTTGGCTTTGTTGAAATGGCATAAAACTGATAAATGATCCAATTCAGCTGTTGTGAACCAAAGTTTCCTTTTCACTGATGTTGAAATTAAAATGTTATGGGTTTCACTGACATAACATATTTATAGATAATTTCCATTAAACATGTTAATTGTGGTGGAACCACAAGAAAACCCACCGGTGGAGTGAAAGCGTCTGTGGTAAATAGAATGCAAACCTTGTTGGTATTTATATAGTTAAGATTGATCAGTTTTTGTTTTTGTTTTTTTTTTCTCTCTTTAGGATGCCAGGAAAGCGTGTGCAGATGCTACCCTGTCTCAGGTACGAAGCATATTTCTGTCATGATCTCGAGTGGATACTTTAGTTTGTTTGTTTTTTTTTTTTTTAAAATCTACATGAAATTTGAATGCACAAAAGAAGACAAGTGTTAACGTTCTCTCAAAATGACTTGTTCCTTTTATTTTTGGTCCTGTTTAGATCACAGCTAACATTGACCCTGTTGGTCGAATTCAAATGCGCACTAGACGGACACTGAGGGGACATTTGGCTAAAATCTATGCCATGCACTGGGGCACTGACTCAAGGTAAACTCTGTTCTACCTATTAACTAGATATTCCCCCATTAACTCCAGGAAATGGCAGTAAAAACTTGCTTCAGTGTCTTGTATTTAGTTACTGTCACCAGCTGGTCCTTCCTCATATTTTGACATTCCACAATAGCTCAGTTTACTCTGCATCTTAAAGTGGATTTTTTTCCTTGAATATGTCTAAAATAATCTTTTGACATGTAAGAAGTTTTCACACTATCCCGTTTCAGCTATTCTTGCACATTCAGAACAGTAAGAGAATTCACGCTCATTAGGACACACATCAGCCACTCTCTTTGAGTGTGTCTACTTACTGTTGTGTAAATGTGTACTGTGTTTGTGTGCTTTTGGGGGAGGGTAATAAGGGTTAGGAAAATAGTCAAAATGGAGTCAGGCTTTGAAAGAAAAAAAAAAGTGTTGAGGCTGATAGCCGAGGCAGAAAATGGTAAACCTTATTTCCATGAGGCCTTTTTCTCAGAGTTGTACACAACTCTCTTCAGCTGGTGTGCGTTAGTCCACAAAGACCATTACAAACTGTCCGATCACCTCACCATCCCTATACCCGCATAATCCTCTGAAAACGCTCAGTTTGAGCATTGAAATTTTGCCAATTTACTTTATTCCAGAGGAGTTGAAGTGTTTATAAGGTGACCTTTAGTGCAGTGGTGCTCTGTATTGGATTTTGGCAGAGGAAGGTAAACAATTAACTAAAAATATAAATAATAATCTATCATCATGAAAGTAGTGGGTTATAGCTGAAACTCTCTTTGAAAATATGTCTTTTTAAGCATTAGCAAACCCAACAGTTACTGTTGATGATTTTTAAGTTGCTTTACAAGTTTTATTTTTAGAATGTGTTCTTTTTACTCCAAACCCTCAGTTTGTACTCTTTACAGCCTGATACCTCCCACATTTGGACCCTTGATGGAAAAGAGGCCTGGCTACCTGAGAGCATTTACAGTACATCAGTATCTCACACTTCTGACCTCGTAGCTTCTCTAACAGAAATTGTAACTAAAAGTGGAATCAAAATAAGGTTTTTGTTTATTCTAAGTTGAGAAGGCTAGGATAAAAGTCCTAACTCCTCTGAATTTGGCTTGAGCTTCTCATTTCTCAGAAGATTGGGTGTCTCCTGATGACCCTGCTAAACTCAGAGGCCCTTTTCTGGCAAAAGTGAGCATTTCAAAACTCAAACATTATCACTAGGACTGGATGAAGAGTCTGATCTTAAATTAGCACATTTTGCTGATGCTGGCATTACCCCAGT
>JAOWBL010000022.1:93496-105809 GCA_028564865.1 Zenarchopterus dispar | reverse complement strand
TGTGTTTAGTGTGGGGTCTGTCAGATGATTGATTCAGTTACTCTGATACAAGGATGTCCAGTACCAGTCATTTTCTCTCAGCTTTATCTGCTGGATTGTGATTACGTTTCCAACATTATGGTAGTTAAGACTGACACGGTCCCCACAGCCCTGGGTGTGTTCACTCCTCCTCCTCGTACCGATGTGTATTGGGAACATCACTGTGGTTACTCTTGTCAGATTCACCCAGATAAAGAGCACAGCCGCAGAGGTAGATGGGCGCTGTCCCTGGGATTAAAAAGAGAAATGAAAAAAGAATCCAACAGTGTATGTTTTGAAGTAAATAAATTGGCCTGCGTGCCTTGTGGAATAAAATAATTGTTGTGCTGGATCATTCCTTATTTAGGATCTGCAGAGTCTATTCTGGGAGGCACCATAATGCTGACATAGCTGCAGCTTTAAGATGATGCAGTAACACAATTATCTTTAATAAAGAGAATTAAAGCTTTAAGTGGTTTAACTGGGCAGATTCTTTTTTTTTTTCTGGTTCAATTATTATTATTTGATCATACATTTATTTTAACTTTACTGTTGTAACTTTAGCAGTTTTTATTATCAGTATAAGTCAAGGTTGACGTTATGTATGTACATCAAAAATCTCTTTAGACATTGCAGCACTGTGCTTACTTGAAAATGCTTCTGCAAGCCCCCCACCCCCCATACCTCCTCCTATTTATGAGGACATCAAATTAAATCAAGCAAATTGAATTGCTCATCTTGCTTGTTAGGTTCCCATTCTAGTTACAAATCCATATTCAAGACAGTAAAGTACATGTGAGTACTGCAGACTTCATGAAGTATTTGCTTGAGTTTTTACGTGTTCTGATCGTGGTATGTTTCCTGGTGCGTACCGCGGTGGGTTTTATCAAGAAATGACTTTCAGGTCATTGATTTTTTTTCTTTTTTTGCTACAGCAATAAGCAGGTCTAAAAGAGTCTGCAGTATTAACCCTGATTTGGATGAAAATTTTAAATAAAAAGAAAATCGATCACTTCTTAAACATCTCCGCAGTTGAATTTAATTTGTTTTCTTATAAGGTCATTTATTTAGCTAAAATTTATTGGCTTAATGGTATTCAGGCAAAATAAACTGTTTTGTATGACAAGAATTTACAGAAACAATTTAAAAATGGAAAGTAACTCATAACTGTAACTGAATCTGATTCAAATGTACCAGTTGTTTAGTTACAAATGAACATCTTCAAAAAGTAAATAAGATGCACATTATCATTGTCTTAGCTGCGTTTGGCTGCTGATCCAGCCTGACAAATCTTTTCCTTTTTGGTTTAAAAGGCGTGGTCACTTGAAAATGTTCTTGGCTTCAATAATATTCCTTTTTCTCGTCAGGCTTCTGGTCAGCGCCTCCCAGGATGGCAAACTCATTATCTGGGACAGCTACACCACAAACAAGGTAACAAATAAAAACACATTCTCAAATAACTGTAACAATCAGAAGGGTGTTTAGTTTCATTTTTAGAAGGAAAAAGTTTCATCCTTTACGGTATCACATTACACATCGCCAACGCCGAGCGTTGTTCACGGAGCTTCAGCGGACATCGTGGCAGAAGCGACGAAGCTGCACAAGACAGTAATAGCGAAAGAGAAAATGAGAGAGTGAATTAGGAAGGTGCCAAACAAACGTACATGTTGAGACGGTGTTGCAGCAGCAAGTCAACTTCCCAAATTACTAAAATTAGCCAGAGTTCATGCTGTTCTTCTGAAGTCTTAAAGTGAGCCTGGCCGAGGATGTTGGATGTCTCTGGGCAAGCACACATCACAATCTGGTGTGATTTTTAAGTTGTTAGACCTCAATTATCCCACAGTAATTAGCTGAAATGATCTAAACACAAAAACATGTTTATTAACATGAAAAAAATGAGTTTGACAGACTTCCAGATGACTGGGTGTGTTAAATGCTTTTCTGGTGAACCGTTTTCTTTACCTGGTGGCAGTAGTCATTACCTCCAGCTGGTTTCATTTGGACAAACTGCTGAGTTCATTATGCGTTTGTGGATGCCAAGTAATAGCTATTTATAGTGTGTATTGTAACCTTGAAAGGTTAAGTTAATAATGCAGACAGGCGCTGTCACATGCCCCCCTGCTCCTTCTCTCTCTCCCTCCCTCTTCCATCTGTTACTGCATGTTATCTAATATTAAATCTTCCTCCACTCTTCCAGGTCCATGCCATCCCGTTGCGCTCCTCCTGGGTGATGACGTGCGCTTATGCCCCTTCTGGGAACTACGTTGCCTGTGGTGGCCTGGACAACATCTGCTCCATCTACAACCTGAAGACCCGTGAAGGAAATGTGCGCGTCAGCCGTGAGCTGGCTGGACACACAGGTATTCCTGACACTCTGAGTAGCTTGTATTTGTTTATTCCTTGGCCTTTGGATTTTCTTAACCCAAGTGAAATTCTTCATGTCCATCTGTGTGCTTTGAAGTCACTCATTTCATATATATATATACTTACTATGTCCATTTAAGACCACATACCTCTCCTTCAAAGTGATCGATCATTCTCCAGCACACATCCCGAATCTGTACGTGTGAGACCTCCAAAACTAAATAGTAGTATCAACAAGGGCTGTTACAACAAAAAGATGGTTACAAAAAATGTTTCCATTTTAGTGGGAAGTGAATATCTAAGTCCACATCACAACTATAACAATGACAGCTGCAGAGAGAGAGAGGACCACATCGAGAGCTATTGTTTTATGAATTGGGAAAAATAACAGTCAGCCAATCAAAACGTCTCTCTATTGTCTAATGTGTTGAAAGTTGAACTAAGACTTAGTTTCAAACTGTTTTTTATCCTTCCAATTCTTTCACAAAACTATACATTGAAGTTAAATCTTAGCCATTTCCGATTACTTTTTTTTTTTTTTTTCCCAAGCCGGCATATGCTGATGGAAACACATCTCTGAAATCGATCTAAGCTCCATACCACTTACTAAACATTAACTCAACAGCATATTAGCTTGAAAATGAATCTTAGAGGAAGGATATTTACTTGATACACTGACTATCCATCTTTTGTGCTGATGGATTCTTTGCTGATATCTTTGATTACAGGATCAAACTATTTACATTAATAGCAATAAAAGTTATCCCCAGATGCAGGATAAATTGGATGCAGCTGTAATGTGCAGGATATACTTTGTGTCACAGAACATAGTCAATCAGCAGTGAGGATGCTCACGTTAAAATTTTTATAGTTTTGGTTATAGTTCTGAGCCATCATCCACTAAAATAAGCCACGCTTTATAGCAAACTGCTAGGCTTAATTTCAAGTTACAGATTTGTGGAAAATGAATGCTTCTGCTGCTATTAAAACGCCTATTTTATTGTATAAATACCTCTGTTCAGTAACCCGGAGCTTATAAAAGATCCTGTAACATGATGCACTTTCTGAGAAAATGCAAAAGCTATTTATAGTAATTGTTTTATAATGAACACACTCTTGAAGTTTCAGTCCAGACAAAATTAGAAGGGGGAAAAGGGTTTTGCATGCTTAGCTACAATTCTCAGAAAGAGAAAATTGCCATCAGCCACAATTGTAATGTACAGGACCGAACTTTAGTCTAAAACTAACCGTCTGTTCCTATTATCTGTTTCTAATGCTGCGTTTCAAGTTTCAGGTTTTCTCCCATTTGACAGAAAGCAGATCATAGGTCATAATTTATGTGAAAGGCTGTGAAAGTGTAAATCGTGTAGCCTTCACAGTCTATTTGACTTTTTTCTTTCTTTTTTTTTTTTTTTCTCCTCCAAACCTTCATTCTGCAAACAACCAGTGAAAATGTGATCCAGTCTGAGGTTTTCTGACATATTGTTTTCTCCCCTAAATGTGTCCATGGACTGAGCCCAATTAGTTTCACCTCAAAGATTCCAGGCACATGGTGTCTTTTTCCATTAAAATCAGTACGTGGTCAAGCGTTATACCATCACAAACTAATAAATGTGTTGGGCGCTTAGGCAAGGAGCATTCATCTGATCAGTGTCACATGATGCAGGAAGTGTGTCAGCATTTTAGTTCCAGTTCCCTCAATATAGGGAGGGGTATATACACTTTGCCGACTAGTAATTCATGAATTATGGAAGCAAGTCATCAACCAGGAGATACGCTGCAGCTTTTTTGTTTTTTGTTTTTGTTTTTTTTTTGTTTGTGGTTGTGAATCTGTAAATCCATCTCTCCCACATCCACATTTCACTGGATTGTTTTTTGCTTGTGGTGATGATATCAAAAAAAGAGTGCTTCCTCTGATTAAAGAGAATTATAAAAATCTAGCTGTTATTAACCTGTAGAGGGAGAAAAGTCCATTATAAAGGAGGTAATCAGTGTTTTTCATTCTTTTTAGGCTACTTGTCCTGCTGTCGCTTCCTGGATGACAACCAGATCGTCACCAGCTCTGGAGACACCACCTGGTCAGTTTTGATATTGCACCCACTGTGATCCACTGCAGCATCACCGAAAATAAATGCATTTAACAAAGTGTTCAAAGGTTTTCCTACATACTTCTACATAGAATATGGTATTAACATCATATTTGTTTACAGAGTATGTCTTTAAAAACTGTGGAGACAGTTTTCAACATCTGAAATTTCACCGTTTAGCCCTTCTGTGAGAGAGCTGCTCATCTCTGACCAGATTAGGCTGCTGTCTTAAAAGCATCGGTCACCAAACCCTCTTCTGTCTTGTGCAGCAGTTTCCGTGAGGATCAGTACATTTTCTCCGCTGTCTTGCAGTGCTCTGTGGGACATCGAGACTGGGCAGCAGACAACTACATTTGCTGGCCACACCGGCGACGTGATGAGTCTCTCCCTGGCGCCCGACACCAGGCTGTTTGTGTCGGGAGCCTGTGATGCCTCGGCCAAGCTCTGGGACATCAGAGAAGGAATGTGCCGACAGACCTTCACCGGCCACGAGTCAGACATCAATGCAATTTGCGTAAGGATGCACACAAACACCTTACATGCGTAATGTGTCAGAGGGTCAAGTTTAAAGGCCACGGAGCCGTCTCGTTTCCATCTGCCAGCTCGGCTCGCTGCTTCTTCAGAGCAAGTCAAAGTAAAAATGAGCTTTACAAATAAATCATGTGTCTGGATGCAAATTGTTTGCAAATGGAAACGGTTTCAGTGACACGCCATTTGAATGTTTTACTTGAAAGGTTCTTTGTCAGCTTCACAACTTTCAAACCTGTTATTTGCAAAGTCGAGACAAAGTAGTTTGAGTGTATTTCAGTGGAACTACTAGAACTTTCTCTCAAAATACACGTGAGGGATGTGAAGTCGATATTGGATGGTTGTTGCGTAGTGCTGCAGTCGGACATTAAAAAAAATAAATAGAGCTCATAAAAGTGTATTAAAAAACCTGAGAAAGGTTTGTTAAAAATGGTCTTAACAGTAATCTGAAGGGAAATGGAAATGTTGCAAAAACGTGAACTCTTAAAACTTGCTTTTTGCAGTTCTTCCCTAATGGCAACGCCTTTGCCACGGGCTCAGACGACGCTACCTGCCGGCTGTTCGACCTGCGTGCCGACCAGGAGCTGATGGTTTACTCACATGACAACATCATCTGCGGCATCACCTCCGTGGCATTTTCCAAGAGCGGCCGCCTATTGCTGGCTGGCTACGATGACTTCAACTGCAACGTCTGGGACACTTTGAAGGCAGACCGCGCAGGTAAACCTCCATAAAGCGCAACAACTGGAAGGCTCAATGGTCCAGAACGAAAGCAGAACCTCACCGACTACTAACAGTCTGTTAAAGTCAGTCAGACATCCGAACTTTATTTACTTGACACAAGACACCGAGGTGAATTTGCAGGCAAACAATCTCGTCAAAACAGTGTTGTGAACCAAAACATGAAATGTTTTCAAGTCTTGCAGTTCCTCAAAGTCTCATCGACTATGCCATTTTGGACCAGTAATTTAATTATAACTTTTTATTCTGATCTCAGTGTCATAGGCCTTGTTTGAATGATCAAACAGTTTTAAAATCAGGAATTTATATGACCCCCTCCGTTAAAAAGAAAAGAAAGCTCAGTGTGTTATCGTTTATTTTAGGATGTGGTTGATTTTTATATTGAAATTTGAACTAAACATTTTTATGAATTCCAACAAAAGAAAAGATCAAATATCTACTCGAATAAGTCTTCCAACGTGAATAGTCTGAAATTTTGAGAGTTGTTTATCAGAGACAACTGAAAATGAAAGCATTTTTAATATATTCAAAACAGGAGAGCACAACAACATTCAAATTTGAATTTTATGTAACTGTAAAGTTACACAACATCGGCTAAGAAACACTGGCTTTGGCTATATCGCACGCGAGGGGGGTCTGTCAAAAATCTAAAGTTTACAACTTAAAACCATGAATAGAGTTGTTTATTTATTTTTATATATATATATATATATATATATATATATATATATATATTCACAATTTTAGAAAGGTTGAGAGTAGATGTGTTTGTTTTACTGTACACACACATTATACTGTTTTTTTATAAGATGACAAAAATGGATCCCTCAAGTATCTGAGTGTGATCTGGTTGATGTGGAAGTGGGGCTTTTCTCCGGTTTTAATGACAATTCACCAACTGAAAACTAACTCCAGCTCTGTAGGTTTATGCAAACAATATTTTGTCAAAACCAACAGTCAAATCACCCAAAGTCTCCGTTAAATTACTTAGAAATTAGAAAGAAGAAGAATGTGAGTAAAACGTCCAGCACGTGTGCACGCAGCATCTTCTGTACTTATCTCTCGCTCAAGCAGCACAAGGTTTGATGTGCTCACCTTAAATATTAAACTAAATATCAAACTTCTTTTCAGTGACTCATCGTGGAACAAATGTCATTTATTAACTCGTATCTGGTCGTTGTTTTGTTGCTATTTTTAATTTGTAATTACCTTGAGAGTGAATTCATACCAGTAAAAACAAACATTGCGTTGACCACTAATTTAAATGTTGTGTCCTATTTAAGGTTTATTGTGCGTGTTTTTACTCACAGGTCATTAAAGTTTACATATGAAATGAAAACTTCATCTGTGGTTCTGTTGTGAGAACTATCGTGACCCATCCAGGGTGTGACGTAAATGTATTTATGAGAAGATTTTAGTTTGTATCCGTTGATTAAAGCATTTTTGGGGCATATGTATAATAAAACAAAGAGTAAACACCACCCCCGTGGACACATAAATACTTTAAAGTTATTGACTGGTTAGTGGGATAAAGATCAGAGGAGGCACTTTGATCCACTGGTGGGTTCAGCACTTTAGAATAAGATCATAATATTTAGTAAAACGCTCTCCTGTTTGCATCTGTAATCTAACCTGCTCTTGATACGTCCTTGTGTTTTTATTTGTGCCGTTTTTCAATATTTCGCCGTTTCGTAATCCTCTGGGAGTCTCACGTCTTTGTCTTTCATGTTTTAAGGAGTCCTTGCTGGCCACGATAACCGGGTGAGCTGCTTGGGCGTGACCGACGACGGCATGGCAGTGGCAACAGGGTCCTGGGACAGCTTCCTCAAGATCTGGAACTAGAGTCTGAAGGTGAGTGTGACAGGAGCACTTCCTGAGAACTTGGCTGCTAAACCCCCAGATTTCACTGTGTGTTTGCTGCCATCTGGTGGTTGATGGTTAAGATGCAGCTTGTCAGACAAAACTGCACACAGATTTATATTTTAATTATCCTCCACTCCCCCCTGAGTCTTACTGGAATTGATTACTTGATGGATACTGCTTTAATCAAAAATCTTTTTTTCTCTTGTTTATTTATATATTTATTTATTTTCTTTTTTCCAGATGGCATCCGGACTCCAAAGTTGAGTGCAAGACCATTCCATCAAAATGTTTAATTTCGTTGCATATCCAATCGTTTCAAAAAAACAAAAAAATGACAAAAAAAAACAAACCACAAACACACACACACACTCTCACACACACACACACCATGATACTGACTCAAAACACCTCTAAAAAAAAAACTATCAAGGGCAAAAATTCTCTCCTCCTCTATTTCTCAATTAAAAGAGCACAATTGTCTGTCACTCATTCAGCTACAAAAAAAAAAACAATAAAAAAAAGGAAAAAAAAAAGGAAAAAGAATCTCGAGGAATGAAGTGGTTTCAAAGTGGATCAGAGAGGAAAGTTGTGCATTCCTCCGTGGTCTGGAATTGTTAAAAGCGAAAATACAAAAACCCCCACCAGTGCTACCACACCACAAGGCAAAAATGTCCTGCGTCCTCATTATGCACCAGTGAAGGCTATTACATGACAGTGATCGAACTCTTAATAGCTTTTTGACCATGTTTATTTTTGTTTCTCCGTTTTCATTATTATATTTTGAAGAGAGGTAGATCAGTGAACTGTCAGTTATTGTTTAAAATGAGGATCAAAGCTTTGTTTTATTTCCTAGTCTTTACACATTTTAGAGAATGTTTTAAGGCTGAACAGTAAAAGAAACTCCAGCTCATGTCATGTTTAAGTCCAGCTTTATCCCACTGGAGAACAAAGAGAGAGAATTCAGCTTCAACAGGGAGTCCTCGAGCCACTTCTGGCCCTTCTGTATATTTAGCCCCCGTCATACTTTTACTGTTTCTTTTTTCCAGTGTAGTCCACCAATCTTTGTTTGCACAAAAATTAAACTTTGCATATATAGAATAATGTCTAAAGAAAAAAAAAGTTAACTAACCAAGCACATGCTGTTTATGATGAATGCTCGTTTTTAAAACGGAAAACAGAAAAATAAAACAAAAAATACAAACCATTTTAACCATTCTTACACCTTTTTGTCTGGCAACAGTGTAGAATAATTAAATGAAGATTCACCCATTGGATCATATCCACTCCCCCCCACCCCCACCCTTGTTCATTTTTTTCTCTTCTTCTTTGGTTTTGTTTTCCCTGGTTTCTGTTGCCCATGGTTGGGACCGGTGATGTGATTTGGGTCGGGTCGGGTAGGGACTACCTCCACCTTAACCTGGTTGCAATCCGGACGTTTCTCTTTGAACAGAGGTGCCCATTCCGTGCTTGGAAATGCAGTTACTACTCTGTGAATGACATGTTGTATAAATCAATGTTTGAAAATAATGATATTGAAACTTTTTAAGTTAAAAACATAAAAAAAAAAGATTTTGGTTGTCTGCCATGGGTGGGTTATCTCTTAGAATCGCATGCTGTAGAATTGCTTAAAAAGGTGCATATGGAATTAAGTCCTTTTGATGTTTTTCTTTTAGAAAATAACCTGTTGAATATATCAATACAATGGTATTTATATTTTTCTTTTTCTTTTTTTTTTTCTTTTTCTTTTTTTTTGCTACTCTGTGCATACATGATTCAACTAAAACGTCAAAGCTATGCACTGGAGAAGCAAACCCTGCAACACGAACGGTTACTTGGTCCACACTCGGGAGGGATTCCACTAATTAACAAGTTACGTAAATGCTTAAATTGTACACACATGCATACGTACATCCATTCACTTTAAACATACACAATCCAAATGGAACAAATAAATTTTCATTCCTTCTGTAGCAAACAAAATTCCATTTACAAGCAAACATTTTATAACAGGTTTTTTTTTCTGTCCTTTAATAGAAAAAAAATGGAAAAAAAAATCTTGCAGCATCTGAATGGCAGATTTTTCTGTTGTTCCCTTCTCCTTGTAAACAAATACGCTCTTTCTTTAGCAGTAGTGACATTTTTTTTTTTCCATTCTGTTTTTTCTCTGCGACATTCTGTACAAAAAAAAATGTGCTGTAATTGTGCGTTAGGCCTGGAGTTGGCAAAAAATAAAACGAAATAAAAATATTAAAAATTAATTAAATTCCCTTTCCTTTTCTCTTTCTCCATGAAATAACTGTAGAGCTCTGCACCCCCACCCCCCACTCTAGCCCTTTTCACCTTTTGTATTTAATTTTAAAGTCAGTCAGTGTACAACCGAAAGCTGGATGCAAGATAGATACTATATTAAAATGTACTGTTATTTAAGATGTAATAAAAAGCAGTTTGAGATGACCTGCTGTGTTGAGTGTGATTCACTTAGAGCGATTCCCACTGAAGCTAGAATGTTGCAGACTGTTTGGTTTCCTTGTAATTATGTTCAAGTAAAATAAACAATTTCTTATTCACTGTTAAATCAGCCTGACTCCTCTGTGCAGTTGTGCATCCAAACTTACTTTTCTTATCTACAAAGTTTTCGTGAAGTTGATTTTTTTTTTTTTTTTTTTTAATGGAAATTTTACTTGTCAGGAAACTCTCGTCTCAAACGCATTATTTTAAGAGGTTACCATCTCTTTGTTTACAGATATAAAATGCCTTTATAAAGTCAGCCACAGTGTAAAAACCAGCTTTATATTGATCGGGTCTTGACTTTATATTGATCGGGTCTTTCTTATCCTCCCAAAAATTCTGACGAGTCAGGATCAGGACGGAGAACGTCTAAATATTTAACAGTATATCCTGTGGACACCGTGGGATCCTGTGATTTGGGATTCATCGAACCCACTCTGATTATTATCTGGGGAGTTTGGTGATCAATTGAACACCTCTGAATCTTTGTCGTTAAATTAAAAAAAAGAAAAAGAGGAGCCTGCTCTTATCTTGCAGGGGAAGGTGGTTGCTGTAGGGGAATGACGTTGCCCTGATGGGGGTGTGATTGATCTGGAAAGTGTTAAAATAGTAATCATGTGAATGTCAGGATTACCCGTCTGATTTAAGGAGGAGATCCCTCTGTGTCACTGACCCCGACTGGACTCCAGAGTCAGACTCGTCCCATCTGGGTACTTTTACCATGAACATGTCCGTCCTTGATGTTTAACGTCATGCTGAGAACTAATGGGTCAGCGCTCAGAGTGGACATTTTTAAGTCAAGAATCAAAACCTTTGAGCTCTCTTTTATAACAAACTAATTTCTCAGAACATTAAACCTTTGTAAAGATCTCTTGGGGACAATGTTTAAAAACCACAACGTCACTGCACATAAATTGTGGTTATTGTATTGTCAAGGCTGTGAAACATTAAGGAAGGGAACTTTTTTTTTTGTAAACATTAAAACCACCGACACCAGACAGACCGGTTTACTCTTCGAATGTTATTAAAATGTTCCCAGACAGCAGCTGCCGTCCTCGGTGGGAAAACAAACTCTGAATACCAATCTGGCAGCATGATCAATGAGAAATAACTCTTAAATACCCCACAAACCACAGAAGCCGCAGGATGTGACAGACACACCTGAATGTACTCGGTGTTTCTCGTCCACACCGATACCGGAGCTCTTTTAGTGACGTCAGGTGAGTGGTTTTAATATTGGGGAAAAGTGTTTTTTTTTCTCTTACAATTACACTTCAAGCATTACTCAAGTCAACTCGATTAACTTTAGGAAGTTTGATTATGAATGTTTGACCCAAAAATCATTGTTGTTTATCTGCACAGAATATGTTAAAATAGTAGTTTATTCATGAAGAGGTAAAAAAAAAACAAAAAAAAACAGCATAATGGGTTTTAGGGATTGTTAGATTTATGGAGCAGCTCTGTTTATATGATGTGGGACAGTTATTAATATAAGCTCTAGAAACATTTTCTTAATGAGGTGTAATTTCTCAACTTGTTTTATCCTATGATGATGTCTTGAAACTCTTTTAAAAAGAAGAAAAAAAAAAGAGTTTTTACATTTTCTATGCAGCATCCAAAAAGGAAAAAAAAAAAGGAAGAGACAGGAGTCAAAGTTGGAAGCAGCAGAGGTTGAGACGTTGAGGTTCTCGTTAGGACTGACGAGGATCAGGGATGAGAACATGTTAGATGGAGAAGCCAGGCTGAGATTTATTTTTCTTTATAAGTGCTAGTCTAGCAGTTGCAGTGGTGGGCTCGGGTCTGGGTGACCAGTTAAGGGACGTGGACCCCTGTGGGCCCCTGAGCAAGGCCCTTAACCCCCAACATGGCCGCCCACTGCTCCTAGTCTCACTAGTGATGGGTCAGAAGTAGAGGACAAATTTCAATGTGTTTTGTGAGATGTATATATACATATATACTGCTAAAATAAAGATTATTATTAAAAGAGGGATGGTGAACATACCGGTGGAAGGGTGATGAGGTTTGAACTGCTGGGAGGAAGACCAAAGAGGAGATTTATGGGCGTAGTGACAGAAGACATGAAGTTAGTTGGTGTAAGAGAGGAAGGATGCAGAGGTAAGATGGAGGTGGATGATCTGCTGCTGAGAGGAGAAGAAGGAGAAGATTAGATGATAAAAGATGGTAAAGTGTTTTTACTGTTACCT
>JAOWBL010000022.1:71580-83121 GCA_028564865.1 Zenarchopterus dispar | reverse complement strand
TCTCTCTCTCTCTCTCCTGTCTCTCTGTCTCTCTCTCTCTCTCTCCCTCTCTCTGACTCTCTGTCTCTCTCTCTCTCTCCTGTCTCTCTCTCTCTCCTGTCTCTCTCTCTCCTGTCTCTCTCCTATCTCTCTCTCTCTCACTAAGGAGGCTGCAGATCATTAAATCTGCTTTACTGAAATACAAAGTGCTTTAACACAAACGGTTGTTGTTTTCGTTTGTTTGTTTTGTTTTTTTTGCTTCTTTTCTCTGACAGTATTTTGAAGACAAACGAACACACAGTTGATTAAAATGTTTCGGTGGTGTCGTGGAGTAAGTCTGGACTCTTAATCTAGTGATGCTGATGTAACACTAAGAGACATTTTTGTTTATTGAGATCAGCGGATTAAAGCCCGTGGATTATTTAACAACGTACATTAGTCATGCAGCGTTTTTCAGTTACAGCGTAAATGATCTCATCTCCCATGTCGTTAGGATTCAGCTCAATGATCAATAAATCCATAAATAGACTTTTCTTAATTTTACAGGAGGAGAACTTTTGCCTGTCTTACCGTCACGTAAAAGGATATCAGGAAGTTCTCGTCCATCCTGGTTTTTTCCTCCTAAGACGGAGTGACATCATCCACTCGTGCACGTTTCGTTGTTTCCTTCAGGTTGCAGCATTGGCATACTTGTTTGTTGAAATTGCACCTGTCGAACAAGGAAGCACCTTGCCTGGAAGGGGGCGGGGCCTGTGACACAGAGGGGGGCGGGGCCTGAGAGGAAGGCAGCGTTTAAAATGAGAGCGCTTCCACCTCGGCAGCAGAAGGGAGGTTTAGAGGGACAAATATAGCCGGCGTGAGTCCAGCTCCTGAGGCTGTCAGCTGATCCTGAGGCCGGACCACTGAGCCTCCCGGGCTCCAGCCGCCGCCGCCGCCGCTTTCCTCACAGCTTTGATCACAAGGACAGAAGTCGGCAGCCGCTTTAAAAATGTGTGGCGGTCGTTAGAGGAGGACCGGGCCACCAGCAGAGCCGGGCCGGGCCGAAGGCGGATCTTTGTTAAACATGAAGGTTAACCAGTATGTGCTGGAGGACGCCCCGGGGAGCCACGGCGGGAACAGAGTCTGGAAGTGGTGAGAGATGTTCGGAGATGTTGACCAGATTAGACGGGTGGAGAGGTGTGAAAGCTGCGAGTTCAGAGGTTTATAGATATGTGAGGACGGGAAGGTCGGGTTCTGGTTTGGACAGAGCGAGGTTGGTCGGTGAAAGGGGAAGGTGGATGCTTTGGAGGTGGTCGGAGGAAGACCCGAACAGACCCCACCTCGTCGCTGCTCTAACGAAGATGAGACCCGGCCGGCCCGGTTTCAGTTGGACGTGTTTGGAAATCGTGTTTTCCTCCAGTCAGATTCACTTCACTTCGGAGACATTTTCTCTGGGGTGGATTCTTCTCATTTTTTAAACGTTCCTGCGCTCCTCGCCTCCGTTGCATCAGAGTCTCGGACACTTTTAGTGATGTGGTTTGTGTCGCGTTCAATTGCATGATGTTGTGGGGGTTTTTTTAAAAAAAGGAACTGGAGGTGTCACAATGAAGCTGCAGCCTTTCCTCCGCTGGGTCAAATCAGTTTGATTTTTTTAAATTTAATTTACTTTTTTACACATTGAAGCCTGCAGCAGGTAGAAGACCACAGGTGGAGTCTCTGCAGCTCCGTTCCAACTTGATCTCCATCCAGAAGAGGCGCTTGATCCAACTCAGACTTCTGTAACTCTAGTGATGCATTTACACCCCAGATGATGATCTTGAACTCTCACGTAAGAAGTATTAAAAAAAAAAAAAGAAAAGAAAAGTGTGTTAAAGCCAGAACCGGCGACTTTTACAGTCTGTGCTTTTGTAACGTGTGTGACGGATCCGTAACCGACGGAAACAGACGCAGGGATTGTTGGGAGATTTGAGGCCTTCGGCGGTTTCCAGATTTAACTTGAGCTTGAAATTAGTCGAGTCATTTTTGTGTCACGGCGGTTACTGTCAGAACTTTTTGGTCCCGCTAGTTTTATAAGATGTTCGACGGGTTCAGAGTTTTGTTTGTTTGTTTGTTTGTTTGTTTGTCTGGGGATGTTTTTTGGAGTTGAGATCAGAACCAGGCGGTGCTGACTGATCCAGTTTCTGTCCATCAGGACCAGTCCTCTGTTTGTTATGTCAACTTAAGCTTTAGATTTTTTTTGGTTCCGGTCTTGAGGTGAAAGTTCTGGTTTTGACCTTCAGGCACATCCAGGATCCGGCCAGCCAGCGACTGACGTGGAACAAGCCGCCGAAAAGTGTCCTTGTCATCAAGAAGATCCGAGATGCCAGTTTGTTGCAGCCTTTCAAAGAGCTCTGTGTGTTCCTCACAGAGGTACGTCGGCAACAGAACCGGTACCGGTACCATCCCGCCGCCGAGACCGCGGGCTGATTCTCAACCGCAGCTGGAGTTGAAACGCTGTGTTTCGTGTGTTCTCGCAGCTCAAAAACATGATTGTTTACGTGGAGAAGAAAGTTCTGGACGACCCCGCTATCTCAGGGGACGAGAACTTCGGGGCCATCACCAAAAAATTCTGCACTTTCAGAGAAGGTACGACGAGCGCTCACGTAGCCGGTACCGAGGGATTTTTATGAAAACACACACTGGTTGAAGTGGTTTTAGTATATTTTTATTTCCCAGATTTTGACGACATCTCTAACCGGGTCGACTTCATCATCTGTCTCGGTGGAGACGGGACGTTGCTGTACGCGTCCTCGCTCTTCCAGGTAGGTCCTTTTTTTTTTTTTAAGACGGTCTGACTGTGTTTTTTTTTTTTTTTAACATTCCTTGTGTTTGTAGGAGAGCGTCCCACCTGTCATGGCCTTCCACCTGGGCTCTCTGGGCTTTCTGACTCCTTTCAAGTTCGACACGTACCAGTCTCAGGTCACGCAGATCATCGAAGGTACCGAATCTTCTCGAAAACCGTCCGCCAACCTCAAACGCACGCTCTCGACCCCGTTTGCCGAGCTCTCGGTTTTAGTGCGCACGAGAAGATTGGTAAAACCCTCGTCTGCTTCAGGTAACGCCGCCATTGTCCTGCGGAGCCGCCTGAAGGTCCGAGTGCTTAAAGAGAACTGGGAGAAGAAGGACAGCATGGACGAGAAGAGCATCATCCTGACCAACGGGGACGTCGAAAGCAGCCGCAAAGCCATGGAGTACCAGGTGACGCCTGAAATCTTATTCAAATGTGGCCGAGCTGCTTGATTCGCTTTCGTCTCGCTGGCTCCGTCCCCCCCAGCTCACGCCTCCATCTCAGGCTGTAAGTGGGTCAAACCGAGCGTGACGTTGTCATGACGATGCGGTCGTTCAACCTGTTCTTGAAGAACAGCGTGAACAAACGCTGACATCAGTCAGACTGGCGTTTTCATGACCAACAACTCAAGAATGTCTTTCCAGGACATCGTGTGCATTCTTTCCTTTTTTATTTATTTATTTTAAACTCGCGTCTGACACGTGCTTCTGTTTTCTGTGTTTCAGGTTCTTAACGAGGTGGTGGTGGACCGAGGACCCTCCTCGTATCTCTCCAACGTGGACCTGTACTTGGACGGACACCTCATCACCACGGTGCAGGGAGACGGTGAGCTCCACAGAAACCGCCACACCTGCGGCGCAGCCTTGAAGCCAGTCCAGACTCGGAGCGCGATAAGCCCTCCAAATGCTTGTTTTTCAGTTTAGAGTTTAGTCTCTGCGGCTCCGGCCGACCTTCGCCGCTCTGGAAGCGCTCTTCACACTTCAACACAAATATTTCAGGAGAACGAGCGTTCCCACCTCGGTTCAGACTCGTCACCTTCTTCCTCGCTGAAACATGTGACTGTGTCCTCAGGTGTCATCGTGTCCACGCCCACGGGCAGTACAGCGTACGCGGTGGCGGCAGGCGCCTCCATGATCCATCCCAACGTCCCGGCCATCATGATCACCCCCATCTGCCCCCACTCGCTGTCCTTCAGGCCCATCGTGGTGCCCGCCGGAGTGGAGCTCAAGGTATTCCCGCCGCCCGTCGGTCGAAGCGACGTCTTAATCAAAACATGGAGTTAGCAGTTTGTGTTTACGTTGAGATGCGAGTTCCCGCCTCCCGGAGAGGTCAGAGGGTTGAGCGGGCGCAGGTTCAAATCCCGGCCTGTCGCTCTTTTCCCTACTCTACCCAAGTTTCCTGTTTTGACACTTTCAAAATAAAAGCACAAAAAATCTTCAATTTTAAAAAAAAAAGCTGTCTTCCTGTTTATTTAACAAATAAATTAAAATATTTCATATTTCCTGCTTTGTAAAAAAACAAAAGCCAGACTTTTTTTTCTTTCCTCTGACCGCCTTTTGCTTCGTCTCAGATAATGCTGTCCCGTGACGCCAGGAACACCGCCTGGGTTTCATTCGACGGAAGAAAGAGACAAGAGATCTGCCACGGAGACAGGTTAGTCCACATGCCGACTCTGTCGCCCCGCCGCGTCCACGGAGCCTCCGCAAACCCGGACACAATGAAGGTGCACACGGGTGACTGAGGCAGAACTGAGGAGTGGATCGGTTAACTCCCTCAGCAGCTGCCTCCACACTTACGGGCTTTGTTACGTAACCTTATCAGCCCGCTTTACTGGCTTCGGGCCAACTGCTGCTCGGCTCAGAGTCTGCACCTCCTTTCATGTAGCTTAGCCCGACTTAATCACCTTCCTGGTTCTTGTAAAGAGCCGCCTTTTATTCTTCTGTGAAAACCCGGTGTTTGTGCACATACCTGGAGTTTCTCTTCCTCCTCCTGCTCTCGCCCTGCTGAGACAAAGCCTCCATTATCTCTCTTTCTCCGTCCTTCCTCCAGCATTACCATCACCACCTCCTGCTTCCCCGTTCCCTCCATCTGCTTCCGCGACCCGGTGAACGACTGGTTCGAGAGCCTGGCCGAGTGCTTGCACTGGAACGTGAGGAAGAAGCAGAACTACCTCAGCTCCGAGGACGAGGAGTTCTGAGCCAGGACGCCGGGTCTGAGCTTCCTCAGCTCCAACATCTACTCTTTTCATAGATAGAAAATCTCACTAAACTTCACTTAAAATCCACATATTCACTAATTCAACATATTCAGTTTTTAGTTGAATAAATATCTTTCAATAAGAGGCGGGCTGCGAGCCCCGCGGTAGTAAAATCAATAAAATCAGGCCTGTTTTTTTCTTCCACACGTGAAGAAAAAGTCTAACACGAGAAAATTCAGATGACTTTTTTTTTTTTTTTTTTTTTTTGCGTTTACAAACATATTTGACCACTCGAGTCCCAAACGTACATGTTAGACATGTTCAGCGTTAAGAATTTAAAAATTTTTCCAACGTGTGCAGAGTTGAGGCCGGCGTGAAACCAAAATGCACGAAATCAGGTCGTCCGTTAATGTTCCAGCGCTTTTTCATATTTACGACTACTTCAAGCTGAAGGTGAAGACTGAGATGCACTTTCCTGGAGGATGAAATTTGAAGTAAATAAATTGATTTAAAAAAAAAAAAACAAAACCTCAAACTCCAGTTTAGGAGAAATAAGGAACGATGATAAACGATGCGTTCAGGGCCCGACTGTACAGACTTGTGCCTTAAACACCGCGATCGTATGGACAGAAACGTTATTTTTTTAGGTTTACACCGTTTTTTGTCAGAAATCAGTGTTTTTATCTTCCCCGTCTGCAGAACTACTGAGTGGAAAGTTTATTTCACGTGGAGACGTCATCAGTGTCTTTTTACCATCTGGTTTTAAAGAAGTCCTTTAAGCCATAGCCAAACTTTTTAAATCCTATTTTATACACGGATGTGGGCGGAGCCACAGGCCGTGTGAATGTTGACGTTTTTGGTTTTTTTTAGCTCTTAAAGTCGGCGTTCAGCCTGCGTTGTCATGTCGACGTGTCAATCGAGTCGCGGCGAAAAGACACCCGAAGAGAAAAAAAAAAAAAAGAGTAAAACATTCCTCTCACACATGTATATAGATGTAACTTTTAAAAGTTGTATTTTGTAAATTCTATGTTTAATAACTGGTTTATAATGTATTATTAATGAAAATAAATTTATTTGGTACTTTTTTTTATACTTTGTCAGTTGTTTTTGCCGAAGAGGAAAAGTCTGTTTTTGCAGCCTCGTATCAGACTGAAGATCGGTCACGTATTTGTACTTTCAACGTCTACAAGAAATACATTCCAGCATAAATTGATTAGTCCAGTTTCTGCAGATCAATACTGGCTGCTTCGTTACCTTTAAAGGTCTGAAATGTTCTCTAATAATGTAAATTAAATCCATGTAAAGTCTGACTTCTCTTCTGAGAAGCATCGTAGACTTCCCTCTCAAAGTGCTCTCCTGTTTTATTTTTAAACTCTGAAAACTTATTCTAACTTTTGTATCAGAAAGTTTATTAATGTGTGTAACATGATATTTTTTCCAGTAACACTTTAATAAACAGAGTTTTATGGAGGAAGTGTGTCATCTGCTGTTTGATCCAACGTAAAGTTGATTGACAGGTCGAGCTCTTTGTAAAAACTGACCACATTCCCAAGATTACTTTCAGAAAAAAGTATTTGTTTCTAAAGCGTTTGAGTGTGTAGAAACGATTTAACCTTCTGGTTAAGATGTGATTTTAAACTTAAAAAAAAAATAATTCTGCATAAAGTTTTAATAGTGTGAGAGGAGTTAAAGTCGGACTTTGTCTTTTCATCTAGTGAGGGTTTGTGTGGGTTAAAAGATCAAATGTGATTGTACTTTATTGATTTAGAGAAGATGCAACTTTTCTCACCGTCTGATGATTAATTAATTAAAAATTAAGCAAAAAAAAGGGGGGGGAAATGTGGGCAATACTGAGTACCCCCCAACTGCCCCAGGATTTAGTGCAGCCCTCGACCCGATCATCAGCTGGTATTTGGACCTCAGTGAAAGTGGAAAGTTTGCTGTTCTGGTGTATCCAATAACACAATGCCAGAAGGTAAAGAAATAAGCACTGGTATTAGAGAAGCAAATCTTTTCTTCACATTAAAAGGCAAAAAAGTTACAAAACTATTTGCAAACAATCTGGAGTTCAACATTTTCCAGTGAGAAAGATTACTCGCATTAAAGTTGGACGCAGACCATCCTGCTGAAATTTCCTCTCAAGGCCAGATCACGCAGTTATGAAAAATTAACAAAAAATAAATAAATAAAACATCAGACCCCACAAGAGTCACTGAATATGTTAAATGTGGACTGAACATCTACAGTTTGTCTAAAGAAGTTTGTCAGAATTAAGACTAAAACAAAATCTACATTAAAATAAAAATTCAAGAAAAGTAAATGATTTAAATGAAGAATAAAAATATCAAGGTTATGTAATGAACTAATCAAAATCCAGATGTGACCTTACTAAGATGTTGTACATTAATAAATCTGTTTAAGTGGAAACCTCAGAAAAAAACCTCAACCAACAAAACAGCAATAAAAAGATTGATAAACTACTTCAAGATATTGTTGCTAAACATGAATCAACAACCTGATGATTTAGGAGGTATTTGATTTTTATTTTCTTAAATTAAAAAAATATCAATTGTCAAAAAAATCTTTTCACCCTTGTCAGATCGGCAGTAAATCTGATCATTTTTAGTCTGTTTACGAACTAAAAAAATAAGATTAAAAGTCCTAATTTTCCCGCCTGACTTTGAATGTAACTTATGAAAAAGCACTTTTTCACAGTGTTTGATGGAGGTGGTGACACGGCTGGTTTGGTTGTAGCCGCTGCAAACTTCCAGATTGAAGCTGCGGTTCCTCGACTGACCGGTGGGGGCGCCAAAAACGCGTAATCGCCTCTGAACTCCACCATGAAAACCCCGTGACGTCACTGAGTGCTTGTGCAGTTTATAATCATGGTATTGAAACAGAAATTTGGTTTTTAATGTTTTATTAAAAAACTTCAATGAAAAAAAAAACACTTGAGTGCAGCAGAGAACAAAGTAAAAGAAAAGTGTCAATGAGCCAAAATTTAAAAAAATACAACGATGCAAAGTGCAAGACAGTTACTCCGTTATAAAGTGGGTGCTGGTCACTTTAAAAAAATAGACTAACACGTCTTTATTTATTAAACATATACTGTGCAAGTTAAAGCACAAATCCCTTAAGAATCCAGTCGACGAAGGCGTTTTATGAAGTTTTATGAAGAATAAACACGATCACAATCGGAGTTAAACAAAAGCAGCGACTGAATCTATAACAAGCCGGGTTTGTTTAAAAAGTCAAAGAAAACACCCGAATGATTCGAGTAACACAACAAATGAACTGTGAGCACAACGAGAGAGAGTGACAGGCGTAAACACAGAAACCCATGATTCTTCCAGAAAACAGCGACACGTCGACCAAATCTGGATGAAGAGTTGATTTAGACACAATCATGAAGTCAAAGTTCAAACAAACAAACAAAAACGTACAGTAGGTTAAACGCTCGGCACACTTTTTTAGTAGATGTGATGTTGAAAGAGAGCGAGAGTGGGTCCCACGGTCACGCCACAGTGCAAAAATACGCGTTTGGTCCTTGACGTGCAGCGGCGTCCTGGATGGGCGGCGTCTCATCACCTGCTGGATGCAAACACTGCGACACAAGACGGCAGAAGGTTAACGGGGGGGGGGTGTCCTCAGACAGAAACAACAACACAGAATCAGAAAGTTCAGGACAAACGCTCCGCTCCACCTTCCTCCAGGACTCCGAGCGCACGGTCACGTGACGCATGACAAAAACACGAATTATTGCATCACAACGACTGAAATTATAGTTTCCAAACATACGTAAGTTCTGAGCCAAACGCAAGAAAAAAAAAAAGCTTATGGGGAGTTAGAAATGTAAAAAGTTGTAAATCTGTCGAGTTGAATGTTTTTCTCTTTTATAACCACCGACCAAAGCAAAGATTTATCTGATGTAACATCGGCTAAATATTCCCAAATCCACTCAAAATTGTTTTAGTTTAAAGAAAAATATCTTTAACAGCGGGGAGAGAAACATTTTCCTGACTGGATGTCTTAAAACTACCAAAATAGTCTAAAAAAAGATTTTTAATTTCCTTGAAATTAAATGTTTTTTTTTTTTAACTTTCTTAAAAATCAGTTTTTGCAGTCCAGGTGAAGCAGAAAAGGTGAAGCGGGACGTGTTTTGGTTGGTAGATAGATTCCCTTCGACGTGCACGTGTGCAGGGGCGTGCTGGGAGCCGTGCACGTGTGCAGACGTGTCGATCGGCTGCCGTGGACTCACTTCTCTCTCTCAGGCCTTGTCCGAAGCTGCGCACCAGTTTGACGAGGCCCCAGAACAAAACGCCTTTGATCAGCAGCGAAATCAGAGCGCCGGTGACGGCCGCCGCCTCCATGGTGTACGTGTCGTCCCGCAGCCAGTGCTCTACCACCTGTTATAAAAATAAAAATAAAAAAATCAGCGTTTCCCAGCAGGAGCCGCGGTGTAGCCCTGACCTTCAGGGATGTCAGAAAACGTTAAAACTCGGCTCTGGCTGCGTGAACTTTTCCCAGATGTGAAACATCAGCACCCAGATGTTTGAGGCGTTTACTGAGCGTTCTGTCTTTCAGCTGAGCTGTGGAAGTACGGCCTGTTTTTAAGGGTTTGTGCTTTGAGGAAGATGGCTGTTGTTACCACCCCCAACCTGTCGGGGCGGATGGCTGCCCCTCCCTGAGCCTGGTTCTGCTGCAGGTTTCTTCCTGTTAAAAGGGAGTTTTTCCTTCCCACCGTCGCCAAGTGCTTGCTCATAGGGCATCATTGGATTGTTGGGATTTTCCTTGTAACGCTGTTTTATCTTTACCCGACAGTGTGAAGCACCTCGAGGCGACGTTTGTTGTGAATTGGCGCTATATAAATAAAACTGAATTGAATTGAATTATTGTCGGAGTTTGATCATGTGAAGAATGCTCTCGGGTCACATCAACCCACCGTGTACATCAGATATACGAAGAAGGCCACTTGAGGAAGGTTCTGAGCCATGAAGAACCAAACTAAGATCTTGGCTTCCTTTAAAACCTGAAAAAAAAAAAAGAAGAAAAGTTGTTATGACCACAAACCGCAGCACCGATCGGCCAACGCCATTAAAACCTCCCAACGGGTCCGGGACCTCGATGAGACCCGCCGGCGGTTTTATTGTGAAGGCCGATCGGTGCCGTTCTCGCCCTGGGTCTGACTTCGTTGCTGTAAACAGAACGCTCACCGCGATGGCGCCGACGGCGGCGGTCAGGCAGGCCCACACCACTCCCACACCCAGGATGATTGAGTTGGCCGCGAACATGGTGGAGTCCGGCGCCGTGATGAGGATGCAGAGACACAACTGGACAACAGAACATCACCGTCAGCACAACACCGGGTCATCAGTGGCGTTTGGGCGATGAAGAGAAGGTCTTTGTGTCGTTGGCTGAGGCGACATCATCTATGCCTACACGACCTTCAGACGTTACTTCAACAAACTGACGCCTGGACTTCAGACAGAACTTCTGTCAGCTTCAACTTGACCAGATTCTGCTTTCTAAAGAGTCGGTCTGAACAACCAAAGTTTAAAAACAAAAACAGTCATATGTGTTGTTTTTATCCGACAGCAAAACGACATCTGACAGGACGAGAAAAACAGGATCTCCGGCTCTTCTTATCGTGGTTTTTGTTTACCTAAGTCCACCTTCAGAAGAACTGATGCTCATCTGCTGCAGCGCGGCTGCAGGACTTATCGGGACGTCGTGGTGCTGATAACCACGGTAACGACACACATGACGGGTTTAGCCGAATACTTTTTCATAAAACGGTGAAAAAGAATTTCAGAAATGTGGAGAAGAGCGATTCAGAAGAAGATGCTGGCGTGGACTGAGGAGCGGGCGCACGTTTGGTCGAGAAAGAAGAGAAACCTGAGGAGAAGGTGATTCTGCAGACGAAGTAAACTCGCGTTCAGGTGTAATGACGTGTTTCTGCCACCTGGTGGCAGTCTCACCGAGCCTTCATCATGTTGATGATCCACCAGGCGAGGACCAAAACCGAGCAGCGAGGGTTAGAGGTGTGTCTGGCGTGAAGAGGGGCAGACGTACCTGAGCCTGCAGATCAAAGGTCACCATGGAGAAGCAGAGGTTGAGGAGGAAGTACTGCTCCTGCAGGCTACTCAGGGCGCCGCTCACCCGAAACGCCATCATGTTGGGCCTCCAGAGGAGGAACGTGGTGCAATGCAGGTGCACGACGCCCAGACACACGATGCACATGAAACGGATCTGCAACAGGAGGAGACGGGAGCGTCAGAGGCCCGTTTCAGCTGCTGTCTGGGACTGGTCAAAGACCAGCGACTGCAGCTCACCCAACTTTGTTTTGACTTGAAATGAGAGAAACTCATCGAGAATAAAAACTCAACTAACTGCGGCGTTTTCTCCTTGTTTCAAGTCGCTTTCTCCGAGTTCAACAGCAGGTAACCTTCAACGCAGGAAGCCAAATGAAGCATGCTGGTTACTCAGATCTATCTATCTATCTATCTATCTATCTATCTATCTATCTATCTATCTATCTATCTATCTATCTATCTATCTA
>JAOWBL010000022.1:47701-63917 GCA_028564865.1 Zenarchopterus dispar | reverse complement strand
GTTACTTTCAGGTAGGACGAAGTCTGCCGCAGAGCTCAAACTCCTGACTGTCGCGCCGTCATTAGCAGCGGCGGTATTTGTGTTTTTTATTGAGGTTGATGAAGATTATACTCACAGATGCTGACTTTGCACCAGAACTTTATCTCCAAGACGGCAAAGTTCTGGTGGAGATTTGTGTCAGTCGCTGGTGGTAGTCCACGTCCACTAGATAACATGTTATCATGTTAAGATAACTGTGAAAGAAAAGATGAAAAAGTTCAGGCTCTGCCCAACTGTCTCTCAGGTGTTCAGTCATTGATCGGGTCAAACGTCCCGAGTCGAAACAAAACCAAAACAGGAAGGTTTTTTTTTTGTTTGTTTGTTTTTTGTTTTGTTTTTTTTAATGAAAAGTCTGACCGTGTTATTGGCCAGTGAGATTCTTGCTGACAGGAAGAAAACTGATCGTATCACTTCTGTTCTGGCCTCCCCATCTGTTTCAGGATCCAGTTCAAACTTTTGGTTCTTGTTTTTAAACAGCTCGAGGGTTTAGCTCCACCTTACTTGTGTGAACTGGTAAACCTCCAGCAAGAGCTCTGAGTCCACTGACCAGCTGCTCCTGGATGTTCCCAGATCAGCTGGAGGAGATGGTTCATGGAGTCTGGAGCAGGTTCCCCTTTTAATATTACAACTGTTAGCACGCGAGATCCTTTTCAAGTTCTCCGAGGTCCAGATAGGTCAGTGGGTTGAGCGGGCACACCACACGCAGAGGCAGCGCAGGTTCAAATCCCGGCCTGGAGTTTGGCAGCACTTTGGTCAAATCCTTGTTTTAAATGTTCTACAGATATAAATTTTGACTTGTGTATTCACCAGACTTCGTGCAAAAAGTCCAATTAGAGAAAAGCTATAATAATAATAATTAAAAGCAATATTTATTTATCAGCAGAGGGGAAATGTTTTTGAAAAAAGTGACTGACCACATAAATATAAAATATGCAGAATTAATATAAAGATAATTAAATTAGTTTTGGAGTTCACGTTTACGTGCTTCTTGGTAGATCTCACACCTTGAGCTGTAATGTTTTAATTAGATGTCAAGTGAAAATTACAATGGCAAGATTTCTTCAGAATCATGAGTTAAAATGGAGTTTTCTTCTTCTTTTAAATTGGATAATCATTGATCAACTTTTCATTTTAAAGACAAAAAGAAAGAAGCCAAAGGTGTTTAAAACATTTTGTCTGTTGTTGTAAACACGACCATCTACAGACGACTGTCATGATTTACCTGAATCCCTCGTTTCCTCTGAACTGTTGCTTTCTAAAACCACTTTTTAAAATCTTAATTTTCTGTGTGACGGCATCTGTAGCTGAGATGTTTGAGCCGCCACACCTGCTCACACCTGCTTCTCGACTGAGTTATAGTAACGTGATCGATGAGCTCGTGCACTCACGGATCCACGTCTGCTGTGTAAAATCCAGCGTTAACGGCTCTCCGCCTTCCTCAGTGTCGCCAGCACCGTCAAGCACGCGCTGTCGGTTTGGCTCAGCGTCATCGTGTTCAGCAACCAGATCACACTCCTCAGCGCCGCCGGCACCGCCCTCGTCTTCGTCGGCGTCTTCCTGTACAACAAAGCCCGACAGCTCCAGAGGGAAACCTTCCAGACCATGGCCGCCGAGCAGAACCACAAACCCCTCCTGCTGGACCAGGACCTCCAGACCTCTCAGTCTCAGTGAGGACGCCCGGACCTCACGTGAGGTTCCAGCCGCCACGCTGACTCGATGTGGTGTTTTTACGTAAACCGTGGCGTCTGCTTGACGAAGCTATCGGCAGTCCTGTGGAACAAAACAAAACTGTATTTCTTTGTCCTTGTCTTGATTACCGCTTTAACAATCTTTTGTTGTCTTGTTTGGAAGAGTAACAAGAGAAGCTCAGGGGCATTTTTGCTTTTTCGAGGAATATTTGCATTCCGGTTGATCCGTCGTCTGTGGTGCAGCAGCTGCTCTTCATACGGTGTTTATAAATCACTGAAACTGTCAGATTTGTGGAGACTTAATCTGCGCTCTGTCGTCTGATGTGAACTGTAAGTAAGATGGAGTGTTTGGTATCTCAGATGGTTTTTGTTGGGTTTTGTTGAGCCAAAGCTTTGACTTTGGGACACTTTGACACATTTGTCCACAATGTGTGAAACATTTTTGACATCAAAGTACTGCATTCTAGGAATGCTCATCTTCTGTCATACACTTTGTTTTATTTTTGTTTGCTCTGTAAACAAGCAACTCTTTGTGTGCAGCGACCAACAAAGTTTATCATTCATAAGTTTGCCAATAAAAACAAAAAATAATAAATAAAGCATCATAGAAATGCTGCTATTTTGTGCCTAAAAACAAGTTTTTTAAACATATCTTGTTCTCACTATTCTGATCAGAATTTGACCATAAGCGCTGAATTACTTGAACAAACATTTTTTTTGTTTTTTCTTTTGTTTTTTATATGTTAATCCCAAGTAATCTTTTCTATTCTGAAGGAAATGAAAATAAACCAACTCGATGTACCGACACCACTTCTGGCCACATGGGGGCAGCAAATCACAAAAAAGAGGAAAAGTGTTATTCTGAGACGCCCCGGACCGTCCTCACTCATTAGCCTTCTGTTGATGTCTCTTTTGTCAGTGCAGCAGATCTATACCCCGCCCCCGTGTGGTCAGGAGTGGTATTACAACATGCAGGCATGAGTTTTTAATATTCATGCCATCAGATTATGTCTTTTTGTACTAATTTCCCGCCATATAAAGTGTTTAATTTGCTGCCTTAGCTGTCAAGTTCAAACATGCACACTTGTCACTCTATTTTAATGTACAGAGGTATAAAGTATTGAGGTAAATATCAACTTATGTTTAAGAATGTGAAAATTTAAGATGTAAAAACCAGAACTGTGTAATGATGTGGTGAACACTGCAGAAAATAAAAATATTTTCTCTTCATTTGAGTCGCCTGCATGTCTCGACAGCTATCTCAGGTTGCATCGTTTATTTACATAACACACAGGAGAAAAAGGTTAATCTACCTACAATCACCTGAATGTATCTTTACTTGGAGGAGAAACAGTGAATTTAGAGGCCAAGACTACAGGTACCGGTCCGTACTGATGTTACAGCTGCAGAAACACATCTATGAAAGTTAAACGTTCATTTATTTAATCTGTTACGTCCTCATTCTCCAAGTTCGTACCTCTGTTTTGTTCTACAAGATCTTACCTTGGTAGGACGCTACTTTAGCACTGATAATACATTAAACAGAACACTTATACAAGATAAATATGACTGAGACTGAATATTACTTTCATAAAAGCAAACCCTTTTTATTACAGATGCAGTAGTTTCAGTATTATGAGTACATCCATGACTTTAATGTATAATATTTTAGTCAGTGGCTGGTGTTTAATAATGTGCCCTAAAACTATAATTGACATGGCTCAGGAGCTTGAAAAACGGGGTAGGAACAAAAGTCACAGTACTTCCTGTTTACATCCTTCACAATAAAGGGTTTCTGTCAACAGCTGCTGCCGAAGTGAAACTAGCTGAACCCACAACTTGAGTGAATTTAAAATCTATTCTTGTGATGTTATTTTATGGTAACTCTGCTGGTCCACCACTACAGTTCTCCAATTTCCTTTTTTCACCACTTAAGTTATTTTTTGTCTCAAAATGTAACAAAAGTGAAGGATTTTAGGAGCATATCACCTTCATTACTCTTAAAACTTTTGGCAAAGTTTCAGTCCAGTAAACTCTAACGTTCATGTGATTCACACAGAAATACCACAAAAGTAGATGATCAAAGACCCATCTGATCTGAGACCAGGTGGATGCTATCTTTTTCTGTCGTAACATGATACTATGATTGTTAATGAGTTCAGTCTTACTTTACAAATTGTCTGACTTTAACTCCAAAAATCAGGTAAAGAGATTTACCACATGATAGTTTAATTTCTAATATTTGAATTAAGTCAGCTTGACTTCTTATGATTGATTTTAGGGTATATCTGTCAGTGTTTATATCTTGCTGACAGGAGTCAGTTGTATATAATAATAATAATAATAATGACAAAAAATAATGGTAATGTAGTCTTAAAATCATTCTATATAGCAATATCACTTCTGACCACAAGAGGGCAGCATGTTAGGAGAAAGTTCATGTATCAGACCCGGAGACCAACCAGAACCGGTCAAACTTAGCTTATGGTAACCTGCTATTTTAAGTAAAATAACTTCACTCATCCTGATAAAATCTGTCAGAATATCCTCATTTCAACCGACAGCAGTGGCTTCATCTTGCTGGAGGACATAAAAGCTTCATCAGACTCTCGTAGCTGAGGAAGGTGACAGCGTTTACTGGGAAGGCCCTCAGACTGTTCAGCAGGAGGCCTTTGAAGAAGACCCTCCCTCCTTCCTCCCTCACGCTCACTCTCATGCAGTCCAGGACCCCACTGTAGTGCCGGCCCCCGGCGCCAGACATCTGCAGCCGGGCTTTAACGACGTCCATGGGCGTAGCAAAAGCCCAGGTCACCACACCCGCCACACCACCTGCCATCAATATCGCAAAGGTACCTGAAGATGGGAGAAATGACCGATCAATAAAAGTCTTCAATGAATCTAAAGAATTTCATCCTTTTTTTCCCCGTCCGTCCATTATCTATACCCGCTCAGTCCCAGTGTGGGTCCCAGGGTTCTGATGGAGCCAATCCCAGCTCTCTTCAGGCCAGAGACAGAGGTACACCTGGAACAGGTCACCAGTCCATCACAGTCTGTTTTAGACAAGTCAGGACTCCAACAAGTCCAAAACCCTCTTATTCTTCAGTCATGCCATTTATAATATGTGCAGAATGCATTTTTTTTATTGTCTTTTTTTTTTTTTTTTTAAATAAAACATGGACGTTCTTGTAGAAGATTTAATCTTGAAGGTGGCGTTATATTGCTCTAAATTTCTGCATTCTGCATCATCACAGAAGTGGGAAAGTTTTCCCAAGAACACAGATATAAATCCTACAATCACAAAGATGATTTTTTTTTAAATGAGTGATAACAGTCTGGGTGGGACTGTGTTTTTTTTTCTTTTGCCCTGATGGGTTTGCTCAGATTTCTTCCAAAAGAAGGATGCAGATGCCACATCTGATTCATCTGACTATAGTAAACATTTCCACTGCGTTTCATCCGATCTCAAGATCCGTGACGTCGTCTCTACGTGAGGTCAAAATAAGATTTCTCTTTTAACTTTTTACCTGGCATTTGTTAACATAGCTTTATATTTCAGTTTCTGACAAAAGTTTCCTAAAGAACGTTTGGTTTTATTCACTAATGATAAATGACGGGTGTTGATTACATGTGATCTGTGTGATCACCAGATTCCATGAGTTGTTAATGAAATACACCATAGAAAGAAAAATATCCACATCTCTTCCAAACTTTCTATGAGGAAGATTGTTTTTAGATATTTAATAGATTTTCTCACATTTATGTTGACAAAGAAGAGCTCCTCTGCCTGTCTTTGGTTCCTAGCCTTTCATGGATCCCGTTTCGGTGCCAAACCGTCACTAGAATCAACAATGACATGATTTATTTGAATTAAGATCTTTTTTTTCTCCCTTTTCCTCTTGACCAGCGCTAAATCTTCCATTTAACAACACTTTTATGGAAAGAGTTGAAGGAATGAAATGTAAAAATGTATATTAATAAATGAACAAAAAAAAACAAAACATGAATCTGGGGTCCATACTGTTTTTAAATACAAAAAAAAATCTAAATTTAAAAATGACAGCTTTGTTTATGTGTGTGTGTTTTAGCATTTTTTGTGTAATTTTTATTCCATTTAAAGAAACAAAAGCCAAATAAGAGTGATAAAAGTAAAATATCCTGTGCTATCAGTGTGAAGACATTCCTCACTATGACGAGACTGACCTGGCTGTTCGCCGGTCTGCGTCAGAGCCTTACGAGTGACCTCATAAGGCAGGAAGTAGAGTCCGTAGCAGGGGATGTCCCTCAGGGCGAGGGCCACGCTCCCTCTGAACAGACCCCGGGGTCCCTCCTCCTTCAGTATGACAGCTACACAGTGGACGGGCCCACGGTAACGGTCAGCGTGGGTTTGGCCCTGCAGACGCACCTTCACCAGGTCGATTGGTGCACAAACCAACACCTGACGGAAGACTGCGTTAAAGGCACTGTCCACTAAAATTAGTTTCAGGTATTATAAAATGCTTATTTTCTTATTCCTTCTTGAAACTTGCACCAAATCTGATTCAGTAGAAGTCCCCTTTAGCTTTGAATGTTTAGGAATAATCAGCAAACGCAGGCTGTTCAGTAACTAAGAAGACTCCTGCGCCCCCTGGCGGTCACATGCAACACTGCACGAACTCCATAAATCTCATCTTCTCCTTAAATTAGGAGGTTTGGTCTTGATTTTATGCACGACCTGCAAAGTGTGTCACTAAGTAAATAAGTAAATAAAAATACAAGCCTCTAGTTGGCAGAGTGTTTTGTATTACTGATTGGATTTTTTTTTATTTTGTGAACTTTAAGCTGAGAACGATGTGACCCGATGTTTCTCGAAGTACATAAATGGCTATTTAATCCTGAGTAAAAAGTCATTATTACTGAAATTAGTACAAACAGTGAAAGAATGTTGTGCAAAAGTCCTAGACTACTCCACATTTAGTTGCTTTTATCCAGATTTGCCAGTGTAAGTCCTTTGTCACCTTATAACATTCATTTTCATTGTGATGCTGTTGAGATATTACAGATTAATCGTAATATCTGCAGTTTTGGTGTTTCTTGATGACTTTACCTGTACCAGTCCTGAGAAGCAGCCGGCAGTGAAGACCTGTCCTGCAGAGGCCGGTTTCTTACTGGGGTCACCGCGATGAGACCGTGTGAGGTAATCTAAGGCGTTACTGTAAGCGCCGAAGACAAAGGAGTTGACGATGCCGGTGGTCAGCACCGGAAATGCCATCCCCTTGAAGAATCCATGAAGCTGATGAAACAGAGGACTTAATAAATGCACACAAACCTCTGACAAAGACTCAGACTGCTTTATGCTAACACAGTCAGGTCCAGAGGTATTTGGAGAGTGAAAGATTTTAAAGTCCAGTCCAATCCCTCGTTACATGGAGACAAAGGATGAAAAGTCTGCAGATGTATTAAATCCAAGGAGATGTCCGTCCAAGGTGATCATCATTAGGCAGAAAAAGAACCCAACACAAATCTTTAATCGAGATAAAAATCTGTGTGGCCAGGTGCTCCAAACACTGGAGTCCCTGGAAAATGGAGGTACTTTGCTCAACACTGCGGTTATTCCTAAACGGCTGATGTCTTATTTTCTGAAAGCTCTTAATTTGAAGCTGAAAGTTGCCACTTTGATCACTTCTTGATGGTTTTATTTGTGTCATGTATAACCAAAAAAAAAAAAACATCACAAAATCGCTGTCTTTCTCCAAATACTTCAGGGCCTGAGTGTAAACATATGAAACAAAAGAGCACGTGACCCTTACCCCTTCATGGGAATATGTTTTCGCCACACAATGAAATATCCCTTTATAAGCTGACTGTGCTTGCAGACGCACCTGCAAACGAAGAATTACTGGTCAGCATAAGCAGGATTTGCACAATATGTCATTTTTTATGAGTTTTAGAGTGTTGTGTAACCTTCACAGTGTCTAAGGGGTGTCCAACTGCCAGCCCAACTGCACCTACAACAAGGATATTTTATTTATTCACAAATTTCTTATGGTCTGTTTAGGTTCTTCGTTGTTTTACAGAGGTTTTCTACCTGAAATGCTCCCAGCTATGAACTCCAAAAATGGCATGACTTCCCACAATTTTCCAATCTGAAAGAAGAACAATGTATAGGTGTGATTATGAGGAAAGTAAAGAACATATTGATTTATGATGCAGTAAATCAGATTCAGAAGCAAAGTGAAAAATTCACTTCATAGAAATAACTGAAGGCGTTTTCACATATATTTTCACTCTTAAAGACCAATGGACTTTGTTGAGAAAATTTTAGCGTCGCACAACTTTTTTACAAATAACTGCAGGCGAAATATTTTCAACATTGCTCGTCATGAAAACGCAAATTCTGCTCCCTGAAACCGTTTTAATGACGTACCTTTATCAGCGTCACCTATTAGTTGGCACTGTCTTTACAGTCCTTTTCAATGCTGAGTTTATCGCAGAACTTCTGCAATAAAACAGCTCTTTGGTGATCTTTGACTGCAGCTCCGCTTCCCCTTCAAAATAAAAGTCGCCTTGCAACGTCACTGCAAACAATCACACTGGTTTAATTCAAAATAAATATTCCCCCTACTACTATTACTACTAAAAATACTACTAAAAATAACACTACTACTAACAAAAATAATAATAACTTAGAATTGTTTTGTGGTTCCAAAGAAACACACATATATCTGCATTACTCTTAATGAATATATTTTATTTATTTTCTTAGATGAAACAAGAAAACATAATATTAGCCATCTGAGAATTTAATTGTAGGTGATTTTGTGTTTGTGACTCAAGTGGCAACCACCTCAGTGTTTTTAATCCCGTTTGAATGCTCCTTCTCTGTGATTTGTAAAGAAATAAAACTCCGTCAGAATCCACATGTCAGTGATTTGGTGATGTGCAGACACAAATCTTCAAAAAAATAAAAAAAATTTAAAAAAATCCTTTCCTGGTCTTTTTCAGCCTCTTTCCCGGCGTAATTGTGGCAATTGCAAATATTACAACTTCAGTCTACATCCAGCCCGTATAATGTGATGATCTGATATTTTTAGATGATAAACTTATAGAAATTAATAAGCTTCACACGGAGACTTATGAAATAAGGGCCTTTCCCAAAATGCGATCTTGGGATTTGATAAATGTCCAAAAAGTCCAGATGATTAAAACAACGACAGTAAAAACCTTTTTATCTTTCATGAAGCTCAAAGACTCTCACAGCACAAAAACCTCTAAGGCTTCAACCAAAAAATCCGGTTACGTTTACCCTTAAGTTTACTGTTACCATGGCAACTTAACCATCTAGGCCAATACGCCATTTTCCGATTTTGTCACTTCTCAAAATGTGACATATAGTCACTGAAATCCAACTCTTAAATGTTTGAGAAGATGCTCTTAAGTCAATATTCAAAATTAACGTTGAATAAACGGTCATTGATTGGTTAAAGTTCGAGGCCTCGACGTCACTTCCGGGTTCAATGTCTGTAATTCGCGGTGAAACAAAAATTCAGTAAAAAAAAACTTTCAAAATGATTCTTTTAAAAACTCTTTATATTCCATCAAGTTCAAAGTCTCTCTGACAGGGCAAAACATTTAAGACTTTAACAAGAGCCCCAGGTTTGATTGCCGTTCATGCCTCGACGTCACTTCCGGGATCGATGTTTGTAAATAATGGTGAAACACAAAATTTATTTATCCATCGCGAATGTATTAAATACAGATTTTGGGGGTTAGTTTTAAAATGACTGAATTTCCGAAATAACAAGATGTTATTTCAGTTCAGTGCGGTTATTCAGTCATTTTAAAATAGGACATTAGTCTGTTCTTCCATGGCCAATGTCTGGAAAACTGTATCAAATTAACACTGGAAAGACTTTTAAAAATTCTCAGTAACAGAACAGAAAGTGTATTGATGTTATTTTACAAATTAACCCAGGTTAATGGAGAAGGCTTACTGTGGTTGGTATAGCTCTGAAACGAAGAAAAGTCCTCAGGTTTGCTCATTTCTGTCCATAACCATGACTCTTTACTGTTTTACCTTATAGGTCATGATTTAAAATTAATGCTCTTTGTTCTCATTATTATTGTCTGTTTTAAATAATTATGCTGTTACATTATAATTGACCATTTAAGGATAAAACAAGCAAACAAACAAACAAAAAAACAATGAATATCGAATAGAACTGAACTGAGCGCTTTATGCTGTAAAATAAAAATGTAATCCCTCCAATGTTTTTAAAGAAGAAGAATCAGTTGTTTTCACTACTTTATAACGTTAAATGCCATTCAACTTGTTAATCCGCTTTACTTTGTTGAATTTTGATTAAAAAATATTACATCAGGTCTGCAGATTTCTTACGAGATGAAAAGATGCAGCTTAGTTTTCACTATGGCTTTTATTTCTTTATTTCCTTTTCTTTATTCGATAAATAGAGAAATAAACGAAAAGAAAAATAATAAATTGACGTCATCACTAAATGACGGTTCACGGCGCGTGAGGTCACTTTTATGCGCCAGGAACTTTAGCAACAATCTCAACGGAAGAAACCTCCCCGCGTTTTAGTTTTTGGTTCATTTTAGTTGCTTGTATCACAGTTTAACCCAAATCTCATGCTTTTTCCTGATCTTCTTCAATATACTATCAAATTGACTTGTGTTTTTTTTAACACAGCCAGCGACAAACTAATGTTATTTAGCGATTAAAAACAGCTGCTGCTTTTTACCGCTAAAGAGGAAAAATAATTGATGTGTTTACAACTGTTGGGAAATAAAACATGACAACTCTAACGAGGCAAGATCTCAATTTTGGACAGGGTAAGGAAACTAAACTTAGAACACTGCAGTTTTTGAAGACTCAAGTCACTGTTAACGTTGTAATTTATATAATTTACTTTATAATTGACCTGCTCTAGTCAGCTGGTAATAAAATACAAATTTTACTACCAGACTCCTTGTTTTTACCTCATAAAAACGCTTCTAGTTCATCATGCTAATGGGCAACATTAAATAATGGTGTATTTCATTTGGTTTAGAAGGTTTTATCATGGTTGTGTCTCCTTTCCAGTTGTTGCTGACATCCTCTGTGAGTTCCTGGAGGTTGCCATTCATCTCATCCTGTATGTCCGTGAGGTTTATCCATCTGGGATATTCCAGAAGAGAAAGAAATATAATGTGCCTGTGCAGGTACAGATTTAGGTCTAATTACATTTATTTTCCCAGGTGCTGTTTGTTTCTCTATCACTGATACTTTATCTTTAATCTGTCTACTTCTAGATGTCATGTCACCCTGAGTTAAATCAGTATATTCAAGATACGTTGCACTGTGTAAAGCCCCTCATTGAGAAGGTAAGATGAGTCCTGGCGCTGACAGGATTATACCTTGGAAATGTGCCACCTCATTTGTTTAAACTGAGGAAATGTTTCCCTAGAATGATGCAGAGAAAGTGGTCGTGGTCATCATGGACAAAGAGCATCATCCAGTCGAGAGATTTGTGTTTGAGATTTCCCAGCCTACCCTTCTCTCAATCAGGTTTCATGGCGCTTTTTCTAACCAGTGCTGACTATAAAATGCGTTTTTAAGAGGGAATAATGTAACTGGTGTTTTGCCGTCACAGCTCAGAGACTTTACTGTCACATGTGGAGCAGCTGCTGAGGGCGTTCATCCTGAAGATCAGCGTCTGTGATGCTGTTTTAAATAACAACCCTCCAGGTAATAATCGCTGACTTATGAGCTCTTCAGGAGTAAACGCAAGTCACCCAAATTTTTATAATTAAAATATTTTCCATCCATCCATCTTCTTTACAATCTATCTACTGGATCACGGGGGTCTGCTGGAGCCAGTCCCAATCCACTGCAGGCGGGAGGCAGGGGTACAACCTGGACAGGTTGCTAGTCCATCGCAGGGCCACATACATAGACGAACACCCACTCACACTCACACCTACGGGCAATTTAGAGTTCTTAATCAACCTCATATACATGTTTTTGGATGGTGGGAGGAAACTGGAGTACCCGCAGAAAACCCACACAACCATGGGGGGACTCCACACCGAAAGACTCCTGCCGGGAGTCGAACCAGGAACTTTCTTGCTGTGAGGCAACAGTGCTAACCGTGCTGCCTAGAATAGTTTCATGAAGTGTATATTGATGGGGGGAAAAAAACAAACAAAGGACAAGCCAAGGCATAGAGATTGAAGATCAACCTTTTAATGCCTCACATATGAAATAACACATAGATTTTTTAAAAATTTGAAGTGTTAATTATATTTTGAAATCAAAAATAGTTAAAATTTTGTATTTTATTATTTTTTCCTAAAATTATGAATGCATTAGGTAAGCTTAGGTATTTTCATTTATTTGTTTATTTATTTTTTGCCTTGTAACTTAGTTTTCCCGTTTTTTTTAATTATAGGGGTGGTACAGAGGTCTTGGAAATTCATGCATCAAATATAAATATGTTACATCCAGCATTATAGGGCAAAAAAAAACCAAAACCAGACAAAATATTATAAAAACAACAACAAAAAGAAGCAGCATGGGAGATCACAGTTCCAAACAGCCTCATATGAACTTCTGCACATTATAGATGCAGTTAATGGCACCTTTTATTATTACTTTTGTTGTCCCTCAAGGGGGGGCAGTCTGTGTTAGAGCTAGCAGGATAAAACATAGAATGGAGCTCATTTGACAGAATATTACCCAAGACTGAGATGATCTCTCCAACAAGACCCAAAGTATCCTGTTAAAACTTGATTTCATCTCAGGAGTATCTTCATTTGCTGGGTTAATAAAAAACTCTTAAAACAGTGGATGACTTGGATCAGCCATGATAGAAGAGGCTTTCTTCAGCCTTCTGATTTCATACAGGTCATTCTTATTATGCAGTGTCACACCTGCAACCTTGGCACTTTAAGAAGGTTATAAAGCCTAATCTTGTTTTGTGAGCAAACTAAATCAAACCAGGAGACACATGTAAAAGTGAGCACAGATCTGATAAAACAGGAGTAAAATATTTTCATAAAATTGCTACGCTTATGGTGAAAATACAGATGCTGATATACTTGTACCTGTTGTTAATTTAATACTTTCTTTAAAAAGTTGAAAATAAGCATCACATGTCCTTAATTTTGAGTGTTCACATGACCTAAATTAATTTTTTTTAAAAAAAACTGATTTCACGTTCGTAAAACCAGATCCACAAAGGGGATGACATCACATTAGTTTTACAAAAAGAGCATTTTCTTTTTGAAGTTCTTTTCTTCTCTACTTGTCCTCCATTTTGCTTGTATTGTTGTGCAGGGTGATAATAATTATGACCAGGACTGTACATTTTTTAAAAAAATCTTTGTTAGATGTGAAGACCATGGATAGATTGGCTTCCAAACCGTTTAGCTTTATAAGCCATTTTCACAGAAGTCAGTTTTACTTGAAATTTCAGAAAAAAAGACCAGTCAGGTTTGTGATGTGGCGAATGACTATAAACTAATAAGACAACATAGAGTAGCAATAATAATCTTATTTATACATCTTCAACAGGTCCCATCTTGTCACAAAAATGGAGATGCTTAACTTATGAAGTGATCATCCTGTGTTGGACTTTAAATATGATTTCAATTAACAAATCACATTTTATGATTCACTACACCCTTCAGGATGATAAATTTCCAGGAGTTCCTGGAAATTTATCAAAATATGTCCGTTGTTAAGTGATGATTGTTTAAAATGATCCTGGATGATGCAGTTTCTGCCACAATTTTGGATAAATAATAGTCTTTAAAAAGACAATTTAACAGAAAAGTCCCACAATAATGGGGATTTACTGAGGTCAAATGAGTTGAGAGTAAAGGTCTTCTAGCGTCTGAGTGGAAGGCGTTTGGTTAACGTTGATTAGGTCAAATTAGCACTTTAATCTGTTCTTTCTGTGTCACAGGGTGTTCTTTCACGGTACTTGTGCACACCAGAGATGCTGCTACTCGCAACATGGAGAAGGTTCAGGTCATCAAGGTGATGCTTTAAAATGCAGGACATTTGTTCAGTGTCAACCAGCAGCATGCAAACACAAATCGAATATATGCACGGGTAGATCACATTTGTGCATTTGCATCCTCAGGATTTTCCATGGATAGTCGCCGATGAGCAGGAGGTTCACATGAAGGAGCCAAGACTTATTCCTCTGAAGTCCATGACATCTGACATTGTCAAAGTAAGCTGAATGGTTGCTATCACTGATTTCTTGTCGAGGACACAGTTTCCTACTATCATTGATGTCATTTTTAAGTTCCTCTGTTTGTCTTCAACAGATGCAGCTGTATGTGGAAGAGAGAGCCCAGAAAACGTAGGTGTACACTCTGTAAGAAGGACCGGTCCTCCTGGAGGAGTTCTCCACCCACATGATGTTCAGCGCATCCAATCAGAGCTGGATCAATAACACATCAAGTGTGAAATATTCCCTGCTGAATACTTTTTAAGCACATGTATGTTGCTGCAGCCCGAGTTCGGCGCTCGCATTGAAACATTGTGATGGTAGTTGTGAAAAACAAAACAAAAAACAACAACACAGATCTTTTATCAGTCATCCAGCTGGTCCGGACAGATCATTGAATGTATCTCATACAAGTGTGACAACATTGTTCTGTTTTATTGTTTTGAAACAACCGTTTTAGTTAAACATGGTGATCACAGTGTTGTAAAAACTCTTCAGCAGTAAAGCTCAACATGAAATTGACATTTTTTGAGGCAGAGCAGCATCCTCAGACCACAGCAGCCGCTTTAAAGCTGCCTTTTTAATACCCTTGTAAATGTACATGTTTACGAAATAAATTTATACCAACGTATGATGTTACAACTGCCTTTTACTGCTAAATAATCCTTATATGTGTAAAATAACTTTAAATTGAAATGAAATCCTTTTTTTATTATTTTTTACTGGCACTTGAGATGTTAGTTCAGTTTTAAAATTTGTGTTAAAAAAAACCCAGTTTGCTCAGTTGTTTCAGTTTCAATAACAGAAACACAAGAATAAAAATGGTGGGAGGATAAAATAATCAAGTAAATAACTGAATAATTAAGAATAAAATACATTTTCAGAAGCTGAATTTACAGGGATCTTGGACTTTACTAAACTACAATGTGATGTTGTCCACCTTTGTCCGTTCCTAACCGAGTTTCCTGAGTTTTATCAACTGTAGTCACTTCGTTTTTGTAGTTATATCGAGCATTAAGCCAACGCGCCTCCTGAAACTGTTCTGAGCTCCACTGAAAACGTGAACTTTGATACCCTATTAGAGACGGGGAATACTCAAAAGGTTTAAAAGTATTTTATTTGTTAATGCCAAACTTATGTCTCCTTTATTTATTTTGTCATTTTGTTGCTTTAACTGATGTAATCTCATTACTGCACATCTTCACTGTAACTACAGCTCTTTGCTGCAAATTAAACATTTGAAAAAATAAAACAGCTGCATTTATTTATTCATTCAGTACCTCTGAAATGACACCCCTGATGTCGTGGACTTTTAGGCTGATTTTCTTACAACATGCAGACCATAGAAGATGTTTTTATTAGATTTAATTTAGATACATGATGCTGTACGTTTCCAACACTTCTGGGCTGTGTGTTAATATCACTTAAGTCCTTGAAACGCTGACAAGTTCAACCAACTTACTTCAGTTAATAAGCCAGATGTTTTGTTACACATTAACTTGAAGGTACAACTGCTGGTTCATCACCATATTGTATATATATCCATGTGGTCAGAAGTGACATTTCAACATAGAGTGGCAGAGGCAGACCTTAATCATTTCAATTGAAAAATTTACTTATTATTATTGTTATAATTAGTAGTAGTAGCAGTAATACGGGAGATATTTAATTTGAATATAACCAAAATGATCACTGGCAGTGATGTAGCAAGAGGACTTTTATTTTGAAGGAGAAGCAGCGCTTCACTCTCATTAATAGTTGCAGTCAAAGATCACCAAAGAGAAGTTTTATTGCAGGAGATCTGTGATAAACTTGGCATTATTAATGATTGTAATGAAGGTGGCATGATTATGAGGTGACACTAATAAAAGTAAGTAATTAAAACAGTGTCAGGGTGCAGAATTTATATTTTCATAACTTATTTGAAGATTGTCATTTGTAGTAATATTAATTGGACATTTCTTTACGTTTTAGCTTTTATTTTTTAAGAGTTAAGAATAATAACTAGTTTAACTATAACTATGATAATTATTTTTGTGGCGCCCCCTGGAGGCTGCGGCACTCTTTACATTTGCCTATTTCGCTTAATGGGCCAGCGGGTTCTGTACAGTGGCTTTAAAGATTGTGTTTCAAAAATCAGGTGAAAGGACGTTGCAGCTCTTTGCTGAAAAAAATGAAATAAAATTCTGAACCTAGAAAAACAAATGATTGACACCAGGTATTACTGATAGGACACAAAGAAAGCCCAACTGTCATGTATTAACTTTCATA
>JAOWBL010000022.1:31548-47601 GCA_028564865.1 Zenarchopterus dispar | reverse complement strand
ATTTTTTTAAGTACACTTTCACACATAAAAATCACTTCACAAATAACAAAATCTCTTTATTTTAATTTAATTATTAAAAAACAAAACAATTTTGACCTAATACAGAAGTAACAATGCTGTTTACACGTTACGTAGCAATACTACTTCTGACCACACGGGGGCAGCATATCACAAGACAGTTCAGGTGTCAGCCGCTGGCCTCTAGTGGGACAAAGTGGTATTTTAACCCCTGATATAAGAAATAATACACAGAGAATTATATATTTTTTATTTTATGTGTAGGGTATATATTGAAATAAAAAAAATCCTCAATTTAGTCTTGACCAGTCATCTCTATAGTACATCAACTAACCATATATCAGTTATATTATAAGCACATAGTTTGCCAGCTAACGGATGAGTACTAATTCATTTTGTCTTATCTACCATTGACAATATATCTGTGCCTCTCCTCTCTCTGTTCTTCATCCTCTCTTTCCTATCTTCCTTTTCTTCTTCGGCTGGAGGATCTGCCCATATGATCCAGGTCCTGCACAGGCTTTCTTCCCTCTTGAAAGGGAGTTTTTTATTGCCAGTGCATGGCTAAGAGATTTTTTTTTAAACGTGCCATTGTTCTTTTTCTTGCTTGGGGATCAAGTTCAGGGTTTCTGCAAAGTGTCTAGAGATTATTTGTATTGTAAAAAATGCTACATAAATAAGATTGAATTTAACTGAATTAAATAGTTTTCTAATTATTTTTTTGTATCTCTATGCACACTTTGAGTAATTTTATTTATTTTTCTATTTATTATTTTTAGTCAAGTTTATTTAAAAACAACCAAAGTTGACCAAAGTGTTGTACATATAAGGTTTACAAGAATAAAACAGGATATAGAATAACATAAAATATTATATAAAACTATAATGGAATGCATTCCTTCAGATAAAACCACAATAATAAAAAAAACCATGATGTCAGATTTAAACCTTCTTACATTTTTTATTAATTTTTTATTTGTAAAATTGTATATATCTATTTTTATCTTTATTGTTTTGCTTCTGAGGGTGTTCCAGACTTCATAAAGAAAGGGATGTATCAAATAACAACATCAAGTATCAAGAGGATAAGATGTGCTGGACTGTCCCCACAGTGGTCCCCACAGTGGTCCCCACCATGGTCCCCACTATGGTCCCCACTCATTAACACACTATTGTCAGTGACTCGTTTGTCAACACACCAAAGCTAAACGCCCTCGTGTGGTCAGACGTGGTATTACTACATTGAGTCGCTTCAATACAAAATGATCCAGACTGAAGCATCACTTTTGATATTTTCCTTTAAAAACTCTTCAATAAAATACATTTTCTCTTTTTCAGTTTTTAAGTTTAAATAAAGTGCATTCATTTTGCTACGGTGCAATAACCTTCACTATCTTTATGTGGGTGCTCCACCAGCACTTAGATGACCTTTGGTCCTAAACACAGAATGGGTTTCTGATTGAGCAAAGCTCAACACTGAAGCGCACGAAATAATCAGGGAAGCTACTCGACACCACAGAAACTTGATCAGAGAAACAGAAAACAAAAGTCTGAAGTGTGCGATGGCTTAGATAAGCTCCGTACATTTTTGTAAAAGTTCTCACATTCTCTCAGTATGTTTTCCTTTATTACGTCATTTCTTCCGACCTCCTACTTCCTACCAGGGTGGCTGATTTTAGATACAAATCCACTGGATGGTTTACTTCAAGGTAAGCGTGTCCTTCATTCATGTCCTCTGGTGCCAGCGTGTCTGCAGGCTGTTTTATGTATCAACTGTATTGTTGTTTGTGATATATGTTCAGTTTTTCATGTGACCTGCAGGAATAGTGGGGACATGTGGGATCTCTGTGCTGTGCTCTCTGTTGAGAGTGCACGTATTGTTAGAGGAGAGGTAACAACATTTCCTTTTGATACAAAAGCGCTTGAATGTTATTTCTTGAAGTTGCTGGTAAAGTAATGTGCACAAAATTAGCACCTTGTCTTTTAGTCCTATGTTTTTGTGTAAAAACATGATAATCATCTGATTGGAGTGGGTCTCAACCTAAAACTAATACCAACATATAACTTTTTTTATTTAACAAAAACGAAGGCAAAAAGATAAAATATATGAGCAATGCTAGCGTTCCCTTATGATTAAATAGCAGTAATGTGAAGTTGAGACTTCCTGTAAGACTTTATCAGTCTCCCACATCATTGTGGGTAAATTCTGGTCCATCCTTCTTTACAACATCTCTTCACCTCAGCAAAGTTTTGGTTTTGCACAGCTCTCTTCCGGTCCCATCTTTTCAGCTGGGTTGGGTCCTGGTTGATCGAAAACCTCAGTTCCTTTATTTTTCAGGAACTTTTTTGCTGATGTGCTTCAGATCTTTGTCCTGTTTCATGATTCCACCAAGTTTTAGCTGTCGGGCCCTTACATCTGACTCCAGATGTAAGTGCCCACACAAGAGTTCGGGCATACACAAGAGTTCGGGCCCACACAAGAGTTCGGGCATACACAAGAGTTTGGGCATACACAAGAGTTTGGGCATACACAAGAGTTCGTGGCTGACTCAGTAACTGAAGTCTCCAGGTCCTATGGCCACAGCACAACCCTAAATCATCACACCTCCACCTCCATGCTTGACACTGTGCCAGAGGTGTTTTGTTTTTTTGCCAAAGTCACCTCTGGCCTTATCTGTCTGTAGGACATTGTCCCGGACATCCTGTGGTTTGTTCAGATGCAGTTTTGTGAACATAGCTATTAATCCATCCCCTTTTTTTTTAACATTATTTGGACGTTGTTGTCCAGATTGATGTGCAGCAACAGCATTTTGATTCACTAACAGCATTGCTCATGTCTTTCCCTTTTGGCATTATGGTAACACACTCTGTACCAGCAGTGTGCCGGAGTGTCTGGTTCTATGTCAACAGCAGATGAATTTATCATTTATTGTTGATCAGGTTGATCAATGACTGATGATTAGCGACTCTAAGTTACAGCTTCCCTTCTTACATCTTATGAAGCATTAAAAGGGTATTTAGTATTTCCTACATGAGAAAAAAGGAGAAATGCCATAAGTTGTTGTCTGAAGTCGTACATACCTAAGTATATATGAACTAAGACTCACTATTAGATTCTTTTTCTTATGTTTTTACACAAAAAAAATGTTGGGCTAAAACAACTGTGTATGAATTTTTGCACATGGCTGCGTGCTCAGGTTAAAATGCTGCTGTTGCAGTTAGAGTCATAATAATTTACTTTCGCCACTCTTTTGATTTTCTCCCCTGTGACTCACAGCTGGAGCGAAAAAAATGATAAAGACACATCAAGTGAGCGGTCAACCAGTCAACAGATGAGGACTAGACCCGGACTTGTTGGGATGCTCTGGTTTATCTTCGTGACTGGGTTACTGGCTATCGTGGGATCCCGCGTGGCGTCGCTTGTGGTGCTGGAGTTTTGTCTTCGAGCTGTGTCTGGATTGGTTACAGCTGGACCGGTAAGAAAGGAGTTATATGATAACAAAACTGAACACAAATGCAGTATGTGGCTCAACTTGAATATTGCATATTTTTTTCTGTCTTTTGGATTTGTATGTATACTAACCTGCTCTGAATGCACACATTGAAACTTGGCCAACATTATCTGTATTTATACCAGCAAGGGACCAAAATAGATAAGCTATGTCGTTAACCTTCGCTAGCATTTCCACATGTTGTTTGTTGGATGTAAAAGACTGATAATCTCTGCATTAAACATTGTCAGGGTCAGCTCAGGTGTGGTAAAAACACTCTTTTGTTTCTGGTATGGTCTGTGTTTGATGTGTGTGTATTAGAGAGTGCTGAGAGAAAAACATGTACTAGACATTTAATAAAAGCAACAGACATTATGAAAACCCCAACACTAAGCTGAATGAATAATTGTGCAAGTTTACCACGCAGTCAGCAACATCCGTTTATATGAGGCCGACTCTACTGCTATGGTCTGGGCAAAAATATGTCTGAAACATTTCCTGACATACAGGCCTAAAGCACATTCCTACGATGGCGTAGCTGTTTTGCAAAATTGTTTTCTTGACTTTACAGCGTCAGAGCTCATCATCTGCTTACACTGACATCTCTTTTTCCTTTGTCTCGTCACCAGGACTCCAAGAAATATCTGCAGCAGCTGTTAGTGCAGAGCCAGTTCTCTCTGGGCTGCGCCATCAGCTGCAGTTTGCACTTTCTCCATGAGGGGGCGCCCCAGCGCTGGCTATGTCTGCTCCTGGCAGCTTCACTCAGCTGGTTCCTAGCAAGACAAGCCAGAAGTCTCATGCACCATGTCATCACTCTGTATAAACTCCACAGCTCACAGCGCTACTGCGGCATTTGCATCGGCCTCCTTACATCAGGCAGCTATCTGCTGCCCATGCTGTGCAGGACTATGGCCATCACCTTCCTTGTGGCCATTCTAGCTGCTGTCTCGATCATTAACCAGCAGTTTCTCTCTGCAACAGAAGCTCTTAGGTTTTGGACGCCGCTAACTATCTGCTACACACTGCTGGTCATATACATGCAGGGTGAGGAACGTGTCAAAACATTAAAGCTCATCAGACCTTAAAAATCCCTTTACCTTTACAAGTGGAGTAGTATGGACATATCTCAAAAAAGGATGAAAAGGAGCTTTTTTTTTTCATCAGTTTCTCTCTTCTCTCTAATTTTTACAGATAAGCAAATCATTTGTGAAACCCTTATTAAGTGTGAAGAATTTGTAATGCTTTTTTTTAATGTCTTGGTCCTGCAGAGGAGCAACATCGTCTGCCAAGCGGTCAGGCTGTCCTCAACACAGTGGTGGTGCGTCTCGGAGGTTTGATGGTCCTGATGCTGACTGTGGGTCGCTGGGCTGACGTGCTTCACATACTAATGTGTTTCCTGGGTGAGGCCAGCTGTCTAATCCCTGCCAAGGATTTGCTGGATGCAGCATCCTCACAGGTCAGTGTCTCTCTGAAAGCAGCATACAGGGCCTAAAGCACTTCACACCCACAGGGACCAATAAACTAGGGCAGAATCTCAATGTGTTCATTAAAGGCGGTCCCAAGATGAATCTGAACTTCTCAAACTTGTATCCCTGATGGGGAAGGTTTAGGACCCTGAGACAGATTCAGGTCAACATAGACTCTGAAACAGAAAACTGTGCCTCATTATCTTTTCTGCTGGAGTAGTTAAGAGTTTGAAACTTGGTGTTTTCACATTATACAGAGTATGCAAAAAGCTGCAAGATGTGTTTTTATGTTGACTCTCAAAAGAAAGTTGGATCTGTTCTGATAATTACAAATACATTTACCTTGAGTGAGAATAATGAAGTGATTTATTTAACAATATGTCTTGTATTTTACCATATAAAGCCAGTGAAAATCATAACATTAATTTATTGCTTTTCTATCTGCTGTGTGCATACAGGATGAAGAGGATTTTACACATTATGTTAAGAGAGACCGTCGACAAAGACTACAAAGACATGGGAAGAATTATCCAAGATAACCTTGTGCTATTCAGTGGAAATCATAATAATGAGTCATCAGATTACTGCTTTTGTACCTACAATGTGATATATTTTTGAAAATATATTCTTAACATTTAATGTGCTTCATTAAAAAATGGTGTTGAAACATTCAACCAATTATTCTGTAGTAATATATACAATTTAAGTTTACATTGGTATTCTTTACACTGGTCAAGTGTGGAATAAATATTTTAGTGAAGACCAAAACTAGGTGCTGTTCTGGGTATGGTGTAACCTTTTAAACAAAGCAGTCATAGATATTTTGTCAGCAAAATCCTAAATTAACATTGCAAGACTTTACTTTTCAGGCCTTATAACTAACCTGGTTCTTTGCCTAATGAGAGACAAAGTTTTAAAAAAGTAAGTTCTATGTATTTTATACATTTATGTTTCCTATTGTCATCAGTTTTACTGTCTAATGAGAGCAAGAACTCACAGCTAAATCCTCTTAATCTCTTCATATATATATATATATTTTTTTAAAACTCTTGTCAAAAAGGTAGCTTATTAAACAGATATACGTCAATCCCTGGAGCTACATAAAATAATGGGGAAATCATTTATAATGAAACTAAACCGAGTGAATGACTTAATCTCAATCACTTAGTGTTACCATGGTATATGTATATATGTTTATACACACACACACACACACACACACACACACACACATATATATATATATATATATATATAACTCGACGGTTTTAGTAACTCAATACCCTAAATGTGCAAAACAAAACAAAGCTACATTAGCTGAATACGTCCATTAGTTTCCGACTGAACAGTCTAGAAATGGGTGATATCTGTCGTCGAAATTACACCGTGGAAGGATCCGTTCCCACCCCACCCCACTTTAGTCAAACCAGATAACGGCATTGTTCTTTTCTGTTGCCAACGGTTTTGAAAGAAAAAAGCAAAATGGCTGACGACATTCCTACTGATGTCAAGTCTCACAAAATGGCGTTAGACAAAGAAAGAGCTCAGTGGCTCAGTTGCCTTTTCACTCCTCAAAAGGTTGTAAAATCCTTTCATACACACAAGCTTTTTTGCTTTTAACAGAACAATCTATTTGATTCAACGGCACTTATACATTATTTTAATAACTTTACCGAACACTGACACCCACATCGAATTAAATCCACGTTTGATGGCGGTATTATAACAGCCCACAAGAAGTGTCTTTATTTTGAGTTGAGGACAGATAGAAACATATTCCACAAGAGGGCTTTTGTTATATAATTCCCGTAATTCCTTCACAGAAAAATTACAGGGGAAGCACATTATGCCTGATAATCCAGTTGCCATAATCCAAGTCTGAAAATCACGGATGTCGCAATTTAGGATTTTTTTTGGTGTCTAGTCGATCCACCAAAACAGGATATTGTACTCCAAGGGGTTTAATAGATTTTAATTGAATAAAGTTCCACATCAGGACGCATTCAGTAGACATGAGGAGGACGGTCTCCATGAGCAACTGAGTCAGGGAGAGCTGCTGTACTGACTAGGCGCTTCTTGACGCCTCCTCTGGAGACTTCCAGAATGTTGTGTCCTGATCTGATAGGTACACTACACGCATGCGCAGAGCTGCATCGTGCTTGTCGTTACCGCAGCTTTACGCAAGCGCACTTTCCGCCTTTTTTTTTTTTTTTAACTTTTTAAATTTAAAAAAAAAATCTCGTGCTTAATATAGTAACAAAAAGAGAATTATGATTTACCCTAGATACAGCGCTTTTCCAAACCTTACATTGAAGATAAATATGAAAAAAATATCTAATTGTTTCATATGAATTCTTTGTGTGATGTACTGAGGAGGAAATGAACTGAAAAAGTAAAACTCACCCTGCACTGAAAACATTTGTTTGGGTTAAAAAATATTCATGTAACCTGCCATAATGAGAAAAAATCCACTGTTTTTTCTTTTCTTTTAACCAAGAAAAAAGAAAAAGGGAAAAAAAAATGCATCAGAACTTGGAGTTTTGATTTGAGTCTTTTATCCGTTTTATCATCTTTCACTTGAACCTTTGGACCTGTTTTGTGTTACTTATTAGCTTAAAGCAGAGTAAGACCAGGTCAAAGTTCCTGACTTAATAGTCCCATCAAAGCTTTTTGCTTTTTATGGAAACAATTTGTTGCCTTGAACGGCAGAAAGTCCACCAATACAAGAGCAGAGTTGAATCTGAAAATGAATCAAACAATTGAAATAAATAAATACAATAACCATTGCTTCTTATTGTAACTAAATATTTTTGTCATCATTATCTTTACTGTGTGGCATGGTTAAACTTCTCCATTTCATTTAAAATGAGGCTGGTTTTTATCAATTTATTTTAAAATCACATTTGACTTTCATTTGAGAGATATTAAATATATCAGTTACATCAATTTAGCTTGGTCAACTCAAACACATATATCTTACTTAGCTCAAACACATGTCAAACCCTTCTTACTGTTTGATCTCTGTCATCTTGAGTAGTTCCAGCTGAAGTAAATACAAATTGGATATGTTTTTCTTAGTCTTTCTTTTTTAAACTACATGTCAAACAAATGGATTTTATGATACCTCAGTTATAAATCATATGATTTTTTTTTTTGGTTCTTTCAGTTAAAGGCCATTGTTGGTGATCAAATTGTAATACAGATAGCTAAATATCTAAATAATACAACAAATATAATCATGTAAGAGCTTTGATTTTTGTCATATATATTCTTTCAATCTCCAAACTGGACGGACAAAACATTTAATGCTTTATTTTTATAATTTAGTGTTTTCAATGACGGAGGTGGAAAAAATATTCTGTAGATGTTCGGTGTGGTAGAAATATAGATGAAAACATTAGGAAGAAGAAAAAAATCTATCTCTAAGGATTTGTTAAATAGAAATCTGGACAAAGCATTAAAAACAAAAAAACATTAGCCTGCAATAAAGCCCTTTTCTTGTAGCTCCACTGTCTGTCCAAACCGCCTTTAATCTGATAAACACAGACAGTTGAACAAGGTTCACATGCAGCATAAACATGAAATTTAATTAGCTACAGTTGCAGCCACGAGTCATTGGATGTGATTAGCAGAGTATTAAACTATTAAAATAAAAAAAAGTTGACAAATTCTTAATGTATTATTGAAACCTCAGTGAAATGTTTTGATGGCAACATCTCAGAGGTAAACTACAAAAACAACTTTTGAAACTGGGTAATAAATAAAAGCTGGATATGATCTGATCTGGGTCAGAGATGTAACAACACTCTGAGAACATAAACTGATCTCTGAAGGATATATTTACATACATAGACGGCTCAGACAAAGTGAACAGGTTGTGTTATGTTGGAGTCAGACACCCAAGTATATGTCCTCAGTGTCTCTGGTCGCTGAATAAAAGCTGTCCTGAATTAAAGTTTACACCTGGTTGTTTTAGTGAGGTACACACAGTGTTGGCCTCGGGTTTGCCACAGCTGCTGGTGTGGGCAGCGTTTCTTCTGCAGGAGAGAGATGTAAGGTTGGCTTCATCAGACGATGGCTCCTCTGGGTTGCTAAGCAAGGCCTCAGGGTTCACTGAGTAGCTAGTACCCCACATGTGGTGACAAAGTTCATTCTGCAGGCAGTCTTTGCTTCTTTGACTGTTGTGGTCACAAACCTGGTGGCATTTTTCTCTGCAGCACTTTTAACTTGCTTGTCATTTGGGGTTTGTCGCTTTTGCTCTCAGGCCCTTCCACTTCTCTGATAATGAGTCATCGCTCCTTGCCCCATGTGGTCTGCTTGACTGACTGGTCTTCTGCGAGGTGTTTTGCAGACATCCCCTACCTCCGGTTCACTACTTTCTAAGCTGGAACAGGTGGAGCTAAAAGTCACACCATGTCGCCTCCATATACTTCACACAGCACAGCAAGGTATTACAGAGTCAGAGCAAACGGGCTGCATAAATGAGACTGCTGTCTCCAGATTCATGCCTGATGCACATGGCTGACAGCGTCAGGGAAGGTGTGAGAAATAAAAGCCAACTGCTTAACTAGATGTCAAAACAATTGTCATAACACTGATCCCAGAACACATCCATCCATCCTCTTATTTCTGTCACGGGAGTCTCCCGGAGCCGTTTCCAGGTCTCTCCAGATGAAAGCCGGGGGTACACCCTGGATAAGCTGCAACACAGACATGTTATTTGACATCATAAAACTGCCTTCATCTTGTCAGCGTGAATCAGTGAATGCAAACAGCAACGGATGAAAGGGGTTATTAACGGGGCTTATTGACAGAAAACAGAGCCAAGCAGAGCTTCAAAACATGGGCTTCCTCTAAAGACACTACCTTTACAACGTAGTGACAGGTTTTTGTGGAGTTTTTGCCCAAGGGCACCAAAAACAAAAGAAACTTACTGCCTGTCCCATTTTATAAATAAAATCCAGACTTTTAACTATTCTGTGACTTTGATTTACATTCTCCTGAAGCTGCTCTGCCATCAAACAAGTGAGAGAATTTCCTCATTTCTTCCAGCATATTCCTTTACTGAAGTTTGCCATGATCTTAAAACATCGGGAGCCAGACCCTCGCAGCGTCTTGTTTTCTTTTCCCCGCATGCATGTCTCTGCTTTATCAGTCAAAACCGTCAACAAAACCTTTACAGTCTCCGTTTAGATGGAGAGGCCACCAGCTTACCAAACTTTCACTTTATGTCTTCACTGGAGCAAAAATGTAAACACGAATTCATCAAACCTCTGATTATGATCAGGATGGAGTTTACTCACCCTAGTTGTTGTTGTTTTTATTTATTTATTTGTTATGGCACGCTGCATTGATGTTTCTTGCATGCAACATTAAAGTGTAGTCAAAGCACCAAAGCCACATGCGTCGGTTTTGACTGTATGTAAAACAGCCTCACCTTGCTGTACTTAACAGCCAGTGATGGGATCCTCCTGTGGGTCAAAGCTTCTCAGATGTCACATCGCCACTATTCAACCAGGGGTTTTCTCACGCATGCGCGTGGGCCGAAGACTATCTCATCGGATTGGAAAAAAAAAAAAAAAAAAAAAGAAGAAATTCACACACAAAGCCACGCCTGCGCGGTGTGCCTCTCATTACGAGCGTGGTTGCTGCATCTTTTTAGGAAGCTACATGCTTTCTTTCGACACCCAAAGGTCGCATGGTGTCAGGGACGCGCCTAGTCACGGGAACACACAAGAGCGCGCTCACGGGGAGGTGCAAGATCGCGCTTTAACAGTGAAGAGTATCAAACAGCGTGCGGAGACTCAGCCTAAATGCTTTACATCGGCTCACAGCGACCAGTCCATGATTTGCGTCAAGTCCGTTTTTTCCTCCCCGCATTTGGCGTTTTTATTTTTTATTTTTTTTTTGTTTTGTATTTTGCACGGGGAGAAACTGACATAGCAAAGTCATCTGTATGATCGGGGAGCAGGAACACACAGTATGGTCCGGGAAACCAGACATTTATGGGTGGGAAATTTACCCGAAAATGTACGAGAAGAGAAAATCATTGAGCACTTCAAGCGGTGAGTAGGAACGCTGCTAAGAGACGCGTGTGCGTGTATGTATGCGTGTTTTTTTTCTTTTTCTTTTTTCTTCCTTTTGGTAATGTAACGACGAGTGCACGACCAGCATCTCTCTGTCTCTGTTGTGTCACATTTTAGTGAAGTCGGGATGAAGCAGGAGGTTCCCCTGTAGCAAAGTCCCATTTGGCAACTGTCCTGTCAGCTTTCCACGAGAAACATTGTCTGTGCTGCGGGAACAACAACAACAACAATAATAATAATAATAATAATAATAAAGCTAGGCGGCTCAGCCACGCCGCTCGCAGACATATGTTTCACCATTTTGCCAGGGGTTCCAACTTATTGGCTGATTGATAACCCAACTTGTCCGTTCATGTTGAGCGCTTGCACGTTTCAACCTGGTAACCGATTGACTTTAAGCCAGCCCACCTTTGGTCCCGATGGCGAAAAAGGAAAACACAGTTTCCCTTGCGTGGGGGGGTGGGTGGGGGTGTCGAAAGCATACAGTCAGTGTAAACAAACTTCAGCCTGCCAGGTGAGGCGCTTGCACCGTGGAAGCGATGCATTTGAGACAATGTAAACTCTTTATCACCCGTGGGGGGGTTTTCACTTCACTCTGGGAGTTTGCTCGCAGTCGGATCTCCGTGTGGTGAAAACGGCACGCCGCGTGCTCGTTTGTCACCACGGATTGGGTCCGAGGCTCGGATGAGTCGGGACTCGGCGCTGCCGTGGCGGTCCGGCCGCCCGTGATTGAACCGATCCCCGGAGCGCAACACTGTCACGTCGCGGCGGCTCGTGTTTACTTTGTGCTCGTGCGAGCGCAGAAAATGGTCGTCTCCGCCACATGAAAACCGCGCTGCCTCCCGCAGCTGCTGACTCGCAGAGTCCGCAGCGCGACGAGAACACGTCCACACGAAATCACGCTCACGGTATCCTAACCGAGCTTGTTTTTTTTTAATGGCTGCTGGATCACGCCAAACCCCCCTCCCCACGATGCACCACTGATGGACCTCTAGCTCTTTGTTGTCCTCCTGGCTTGGACTGGGAAAAAATGTAAATATGTTTTCGTGTGCGTGCGTGCGTGTGTGTTTGTGTGTGTGTGCGTGGGGCTATCACGGTTGTCTGCGCGCTTTCGCCTCACTGCTCTCCTCGTCTGTCAAGGAAATAGCAGCCCGACTCTGCGTTCATATGTGCAGGAAAGCAGTCTTCTCGTGAACGTGTAGTCTACCCACACGACGCGTTAATCCACGCAAAAAGCTGCAAAACGCCAGCAGACCGAACCACATGGAGCGAACCCGTAACCGAATCCCACCCCACACACACGGGTGCACGGGGTATTTAACACTAATCTGCAGATTTTCAGGCTTTTTTTAAATGTATTTATTTATTTATTTATTTTCCTCAGTACGCTGGACTGATGCAGCGAGTGGACTACAAAAATGGGTCGTGTCTGATTCACGATCCACGCAGCCTTGCAGAACGCGCACCTATATACCGTGCTATTTACATAATCCCATGGCACGATAACGTAACGTTATGTTTGGGGGGGGTGTGGAGGTGGGGGTGGGATGGAGTAGCCTGCTTTTGCAACAGCAAAAGGGAGAAACGGTGCTGCTGGCGAGCGCGGGCGCGAGCGTGCACCCTCAGCTCCAGCCTGAACCCAGAGGTAGACGGGAGAGCATGCAGGTGCATGACAGCCCGATGTGTGATAGAAGTCATTGAAGATGGGGGACGGCACAATGAGTAAGCAGTGTGAAGAGCTTTTCTAAAATGGCGTCGGGGGCTTTTCAGTGTTGGGAACTGGCATGCCAATAAATTTATGAGCTCCCCGCCGTCTCTCTCAGCCCGCAAAAGCAACACCCCCCCAACCTTTTAAAAAAAAAAAATTTTTTTTCCTTTAATTTTGCGCAGGACTCAGTTCAGGAAGATGATAGTGATCTTTTTTTTTTTTTCCCTGCTTCCTAATGAGGCATATTGGTATTTACATGTATTGAAACCAAGGGGATGCTTGCCCATGTAAATCTGTTACAAAAAAAGGGAAAAAGCTATGGTGGTGCAAAAAAAGGGGATGATTATGTTTAAAAATCTAAAATGACATAAACCAGAGTTCTACCCATTTTTTTTTTATTTAAATCCACACCATCAATTCCACTCATACCTTTTCAGTTCATTTCCCAGCTGTTAAATCCTGTCCAGAGCACCTTCCTCCCAGAGAACACGCTAATCTTAGAAAATATATGCATTTATTAACATGCGATGTTCAAAGGTTCATGTCTAGTTGCTGGGTTACTGTTGCCTTGTATAAAAAAACAAACAAAAAAAAAAAAACAGTGCACAGAGCGGACAACAAGAGTAACAAAACCACCTTACCTCCCACCTCTTCATCCGTGCGCTCACGTGTACAGACACACACACACACACACACACGAATGAAAATACACAAACTCACTGTGACACACTGAACATCAGCAATATAGAGTTTGAAAAAGGTGTGAACGTACTGTTTTCAAAGGAAAAAAACAAAAAAAGTGAACACCTTGTACAGGAAACCGCTCCCTAATGTGGCATATTTTGCATTTGCAAACCTGGTGATCACCGTGTCTTTCCTTCATTCCCCCCCCCTTTAGATATGGACGGGTGGAGAGCGTCAAGGTCCTGCCCAAGCGGGGCTCAGAAGGTGGAGTTGCGGCCTTTGTGGATTTTGTGGACATCAAAAGTGCTCAGAAGGCTCATAATGCTATCAACAAGATGGGGGACAGAGACCTGCGCACTGATTACAATGAACCAGGAACAATTCCTAGTGCAGCCAGGGGGCTGGACGATAGTCTGTCCTTAGGCTCTCGTGGCCGGGATGTATCAGGGTTCACAAGGGCGGCAGGGGGGGCCGTGTATGGGGCCCCCACGTCGCTCCACAGCAGAGATGGACGCTATGAACGCAGACTAGACGGGTAAGTGGACAAAGTTTCTCTGAAGGCAGGGCGAACCGTGGTTTTTTTTTTTTTTTGATAAACACTTTACCTCCGAGCATCTTTCCATCATCTATCCATTTACGTGTTTGGGGGTTAAAGAGGAGAAAAATAGCTGATGCTCAAGAATTAAATCTTAGTGAGCCCCTCTGTGGTCCTGGATTCATACGTTCAGGTAGACACCGTTGTATTCTGTAAATGAGAAGATTTTTTTATTTTTTTTTATTTTTTTTTACATGAGTTGCTAAAACAAACAGGCAGTAGTTTAAATTTCTGTTGGGGATTTTTTTTTTTGTGAGATTAAATTTCTCTGTGAGGTGGATGTATCAGTGGCGGAAAACACGGGGCACAGATTGGATATCGTAAAATTTCCCAGGATTATTGGAGATTGCTGGAGAGAGAAAGACAGGGAGAAAGGGAGAGAAAGAAAAAGAGAGAGTGGTCCAGCGGCCATCCCTGGGATTCCCCTAATCTGGAATTACGTGCCCTGTTCGATGGATTAATGCCACCCATTTCCACTCGTGTAACAAACCGGGCCAAGGCACCAATACACATTTACAGGTATAAGACACCATTGTTTGGATTAGTCTGATTTGGTTTTCAGTTACCGTGCACACCTCACCGAGGAGTTCACTTCTCTTGTGGGTTGGAGTCATGTGGATAACCTACACAGGATATTTATTCCCCACTCTTGGATTAACACTGGCCAGACACAGGAAGAATATGCTGTAATTCTAAAGGTATGGGTCGCCTCCTCGGTTCTTTTTCCTTGTTTTTTTTTTTTTGTTTTATTTGGGATTAATTCTAATCAGGGCCTAAAAAAAAATTGAATGCTGGGAGACCTCTACTGGTGATCCAACTCAGTAGAGAAAACAGAAACAAGTGAGCAAAAGACTTTTTTGGTATTTTTTTTTTCTTGCCTTATTTTTGTGGAGATTATTTTTTTTAAAATTACTTTTCCATGACTGACGTTTGCCAAGGATCAGCGAGGACTATGTTTGGATGATACAAATCAGAGAAGTGCTGTGGAATCGTGACTGGAAAATTTCAGCAACATTTCAGTGGAGATAACTCGCTTCGTGCTTGTGGATTACTAACTCCCTTTGTGAATCTGGAACTACAACTCGACCACGGATACAATTTAAAAAAAATTTAAAAATTAAAAAAAAAAAGTCCCACAGAATCAGAGAACTAAGTCGCACCAGCGAACTGACTCAGACCCGGTTTGGACAGCTCATGGACACTTTTGTTCCCAAAGGAAGCGATGGATGGACATGAGACATGAACATCCAGGAGCTCCAGCATGGTCTCCACCCTTGGAATGACGAACACTAATCTGGATTACTACGATATGACGCCGTCTTCAAGTCACCTCTACTCATGCCGAAGGAAATTACTCTACGGACTTCGTGCGAGAGTTTTACCGGTGCCGTCATGGATTCTATGGTCAGCGTACTGAAGATAAAGCTCGTGGATTTCATAATTTCGTCAGACTCGTTGCAGCACGGTTTTTCGTCACAAGTTTGGATGGATATTTGAACTTTATTATTCCATTTAAACTGGACTCTGTGGGTCGTCTGTGCACGCGCGAGGTCCCCCGCTCTGAAGATAAGGATTACGCTTTGAAACGTGAACAGCTGTTCTTCAAAATTTTTTCCCCTGCTCCACGCAACATTTTTGCCTAATTTTTGCTCACAAAGTTCTATCTCCCTAAATTGTATTTGGAATTATAGGTCAAGTTACCACTCTCTCACAAGGTTGGTATGTCCTGCCCTGTGTATTTTAGCTGTCCTCTCTAACCCCCTAGTTTGATCCCCTGTCTCTCTCCATTTTCCCCACTAACCAAAGTAGCTGGCGTATAGACAATTATCACTGCCTGAATGTTTGTTTACATGCAGAATTTTGTTCTTTCCCTTGTATTGTTTTCCTTTCTCTTCCTCTCACCTGACCCCACCCCCAGCCCCTCCCCTCAGCCCCTCCCCTCAGCTCCTCCCCTTTGCTCTCCTGTGTCTCAATAGATCCAGATACAGCTGTTGACGGTGATCAA
>JAOWBL010000022.1:9076-31448 GCA_028564865.1 Zenarchopterus dispar | reverse complement strand
CAGCCCCTCCCCTCAGCTCCTCCCCTTTGCTCTCCTGTGTCTCAATAGATCCAGATACAGCTGTTGACGGTGATCAATTAAACATGTACTTTTTTTTTTTTTTAAAAAAAGCTTAATTTTTGAGGAACATTGAATTGAAGAATTTTTTTAATAGTCAATTTAAAAAAAAATTCAGCGTTTCTGTATTTGCAGGAAAGGGATTCCCCAGAATATGTGCTGAGTGAATAATTTTAATAATTACAGTAAACCTTAAAATAGTCATACAGATTAGACTTAACATATTGCATAAGATATGACTTTTTTTTTTCTTTTTTTTTTAAGTAGGGATGTACGATAGACCAAAAATGTATTATCACAATATCAACATTGCAAAATGAGAGAAATTGCAATAAATGGTAGTGTTTTCCAAGTTGCATGTATTCACACTCTAAATGCCAATAATGCTTTATTTTTGGCCAGCCATATGGACCCTTACACCTTTAGATGCCAATTTAGATTACAATTTACATGAATACTGTTAGTTTGTTGCAGGGAGCATTTATTTATTTATTTAAACAAAGCCATGTTGCTGGAATAGGAATAATTCATTTCTCTACCATCTGCCCAGGCTGTTTACTGTCGGGAAGCAAATTTGGCTGCATGGCAGAAAGACATTAACACCAAACACTGAAATATTGGTTTATATATCACAAGTCGTATCATCATTTTTTATTCTTTATGTTGCATATTTTCTGAATATATTGAGGAGCCATGAAATGACATGCAATAAAACAACCTTTAAATTAATATAATTTATTGTTCCCAAGTGAAAGTCCTGGTTGTGCTGAAATATTGTTATTAATATTTATTTTCTGAAACGACTAATTTTAAGAAAAAGACACTAAATTATTGGAGACTGTTAGGTTTTTAACTTCTCGCTGCTGTATTTAGTTGTCAAAACAAAGCAACGAAAGGCATAAATAAAAGAAATATGTAGCAAATTTATTTGGAAACGCTTATTCATGTCAATAATAAAAGTTATAGGTAGAGGATAAATATGGTTCACATCATACACTCAAAACGAGTATAAATGTTGAACCTCTCAATGGGAACAACCTAAAAAAAAAAAAAAGATTCTCAAGCATAAAACAGAGATACAACCCATTCAGGATTATTTTCATAGTTTCTTGCTCTCACAATATTATTATTATTATTGTTATTATTATTTCTTCTGAGCTACTATTTATGTAGTGCTGGACCTCGGAGCGTGACTTGTTCGTCCTAACATTGAGGTCTCAGAATTGTCAGGCTGATGGATTATATTGATTACTGGTATACTGATGGATTATATTGATTTGGAGTGTATTTACTCCATTACCACTAAACAAACACCCCCCTCCTGGGAGTCCAAATTCTTTTTCAGCTGAGTTTTCAAAAAGAATTTTAAAACATGCTGTACTTAGATACTGTGACTATAAAAACAGTAATGTAAAATCTAATTTGCCCCTTTTTTTTTTTCTTTTTAGGAGTTTGATAACAACGAGGCGCTCAGTTAATTTTTCTGTCAGCATCGGAATAACATAATAACATATCTAGCCGTGAACTGCCCAGTGATACTTTTAAGCCTCCTGTTATGTTCATTTGTCAGTAACAGCAACGGTGTTCCCGGGTCAACGTGACCCGGTACATGTTTAATTATCCAAAAGATGACTGAAATTATATGTTAATGATACTAATTAAGGCAAGCAGAAGAAGTTTCATACTGAAAAAAGAAATTTTAACTACTTTTCCTAGATCTTCAAACTTTGAAATGGGTCAATTTGACCCATAATATAACAGGAGGGTTCAGTAAATGCAGATATATTCTTCTTTTATGACTGAGCCTACTTTTTACAACACTTTTTAAAAAAAATCATTATGTAGAATGAATTTTCAGATTTATGCTTTGTGTGTTTTAGCATCAGAACGGACAAATAATCACACAGGGATGGAAATCATGCCCCAAAAAAGTCAAACTGAATGATTATTAACCTCTATGAATAATGTAAGGCCTGATCTGTGTAAAGTGAAATTGAAGGGTATCTGTTGAGCGGCAAGCTCGTGCCACCAAATTAGCATTTTTGGAGAGCATCTGGGGGTCAAGGTAATCCATCAATTTCACATCAGACGTCCTCAGATGCTGTTGCCGAGTCTAGTACGCAGATGTTCGAATCAAATAAGCCGAAGCAGAATTTGCCCCAGACCCACTGTGTTTTCCTCTAAACCAGTTCACCATCTACATCCAGGGTTGTGTTTAACGTGGTCGCGTCCTTGTTGTCATGGCGGGAGCGTTTGGAGGAAAAGCTTCGTGCAGTTCTTATGATATTAGGATCTAAAATATTTGTGTGCTTTATGTAGTTTATGTTTTTAGCAGAGGGTGATACTTCCACTCATTTCTGGCAGTATAATTTAACAGTAAAACGTGTAAAAGCCAGATTGAGTATATCACAGAGAGAGAAGATGTTTTTGTGATCAAGAGACATGGCCGTAAAAGGATAAATCTAATCTTAGTGTGTTTTCAAAGTAATGGAGCTTATATATGTCAATATTCATCGATGGATGTTGGGTTTTAATCACCTTAATACTCCATTTTTAATTATATGTTTAAATATATATTTATGTGCACTATTTCTTCATCAAAAACTAAAATAAACATTAAAAAAATGTATAAAATTGTTTCAACAACAGAGACAGAATGTTCCCTCAGAGATTACTAACCATTAAACTGGATAAATAATAAATATGACCTTTTGTAGTCCTGTAAAATAAGAAGTCGGTAAATTAAAACTGTAATTACAGCTTGGTTTTTTTGAAAGGAAAATAACATGTTTAATTTATAAAATAAATACATTTTTATGTGACAGCTTATACGATGTCCTTTCTGTGTTAGAGATTTTTTTTTTTTTTTAAACATTGTACTCCATTTGCAGAATATTTAAGAGAATAAGCTCCGACTTCTGTCGCCCGGATCCGGATGGAACGGAAATGGATGCATCCATTAGAGAAATGAGCTAGAATTTCATAGCTCCTTCCACTTATTTAATGAGTATCACACTAGGAGCAGAAGGAACACTAAATTTAGTTGAAATTTAAGCAGCAATTACTCTGAATACATAACATATGTCGCAGCTGTGAGAACATTACGTACTGTATTCAGTAAAACTGGATACAGCAGGTATAAGATTAGCGTAAGTGGTGTCAAGGCTTCATTTCATATTACAAAATTAAGCTCTACAAATGTTATTTTTACAAAAAAACTGCCTTATGTATTTTTACCAAACAAATCGTGCGACTCTTTCAACATAGACATGGGTTACAGTTAATAGATCATTTATCCTTTATTACAAAAGCTAATTTAACTTTAGAGATTTGACATCTATGCTGCGTTGAAAAAACTTAAGATGCAATAAAAATACAAAACAATGACCTTTTTTTTCTTTTTCTCTTTGACTTATATAATCATACCTTATACGTGTGTTTCAAATCGACCGCTTTCCTTCTCTGGTACAAGCGCAATTGAGTCATACAAATGCAAAGTCAAAGATCTCTATTTACTATAACTCCTATATTCCAAGTAATTACTAAAGAGATAGTAGATGGTCTTTATTGATGATTTCGATTAATATGTTGCTTTTTTTCTTTTTCGTTTTTATGAGGAGTGAAAATTGTCAGGTAAAGTGGCGAATGAAAGCGACCTTTGGTCTGAAAACAGACACCATGGTATTACAGTTTTGACATATAATAAAAGTCCCCTTTTCAGCCATAAAAACATTTACACAAATCTTGGATTTACTCTACAAGTAGCATCTAAGAAGCTTCCCTCTGTGGGTCAGTATGTGCATATAACAAGAGCACAACTTCTGCAGATTAACTCAGAAAAGGATGATTTTCAATTAGAAATAACATATTTAAGAAGAGTTTTTAGTGTTTGATATTAAAGTATATTTGGTCAAGTATTAAAACACACAGTTAATTTTCTGATTTATAATATTATCAAATGGCAGTAAAGGCTGTCCTTTAAAGCTCATTATGGTTTGTTTTGTTATTCAACTCCCATGCAGACATCGCAGTTGTATTTCCAAATTAAATTTTTATGAACGTCTGAGTAGAATTTTGATAAAAGATGAATCAGAAACTTTATTTTTCACTTGTTTAGTTTGGTCAGTTTCAAAAGACCCCAACAAAGCCTCTTAAAATAATGATTAAAAAGCATCAGAATGTGTCCAGAATTGCAAATAAAGACAATTATTTTATTAAATATAAACTTTTTATGAGTCTGTTATATTTCACAGCTAATTTTTAAAACGTTTGCAGACTTTTGTTCTATGATACACTGTCAGTGAATATTTTTTTTATGATGATGTAGTTCTGTGTTGTTGGATCTGACTGTTTTATTCTTGAGCAGGAAAATTAAGATGAATAAATCTAGATTCAAAGTTTATGCATGATAAACCCTCAAACATATGTGAATGTCTGAGAGTTTATAGAAACAAGTGACGACGGCTACCTGGCAGGATTTTGATGCTTACGTGATGGTAGAGCAAACTGTTAGGTTTAATTTTTAAGTGCTGGACCGGTTGGGAAGAAACTTTTCTTTTTTTTAATCCGTCACTCAGTTAAAATCCCTTCCAGTTCAGCCGTAAGGACAGTAAATAATTCTCTCGTATGATGCCAAAATCTCTCTCAAATCCTTTCAAACACTTTTCTCTGCCTTTCCTTGTGTCTAATTATGACGAACCCAGCAGCTTCTTGGTACTTCTGTTTGTCCTCTGTGTGATGCCAGAACCTGTCTTCAATGACCGAGATCTAACTGCAAAGTAATTTTTCGTCTCTTTGTGTTTTGTTTTTTTGTTTGTTTGTTTTTTGTTTTTTCTTTAGGACCGCTGAAAGTCGGGATCGAGTGTACGATCACGGTGCTTACGGACATCATGAGCGTCCTGGCAGCAGTTTTGAACGCCAAAGGCATTATGAGACTGACTATTATCGGGATGCGAGGGAGAGGACTCTGAGCGCCGCTGGGACTGGGTCTGGTACCTCCAGTGGAAGCGGTACGACTGTGTCATCGGGAGTCGCTGGGACTATAGTTGGCGCCGTTGCCGGGAACGCGGGGGCCGGTGGATCGGCTGGGACCTCGACGGGTGGAAACGGGGGATCTACATCCAGTACTGTTGGTTTCTACCGCTCCCACAGCAGGAGCCCTTGTCGGTTTGAGACGCCCGAGTCTCGCTACGAGCCTCGGGCCAGAGAACCTTTCACCTTGGCCAGCGTGGTTCACAGGGACCTTTACAGGGAGGACCGGGGTCGGCGTGGGGAGCGGTCCTACCGCCACAGCCGTAGCCGGTCTCCGCACTCGACCCACTCTCGGAACCCCTCCCCTCAGAGACTGGTGAGCCAGGCTACCCGTCCACCATGCTCCCGAAGTGGGTCCGGCTCCCGCAGCCGGTCCTCCAGTTCCGACTCGGTCAGCAGTACCACCAGCAGCACGAGTGGCAGGTGAGGAAAAAGCTTTAAACACTTCTCAACACTTCTTTGGCTTTGGTTGAGGTCCACTTTGACTTTCTTGCTTTAAAATAAAAGAAAAAAACGCACTTCACATTATCTGCCGTTTGTTTTTATCATCTGCATTGGTCTCATGAAGTTATGCAACGGTTTTTGGGTCAACATCACATCTTCTAACAATCTGAGACTTATGCAACACGTGTAAAGATAATTCACTTGGCAGAAACGTTTATTTAAAAAAACTAACGTTGCTCAACGTCCACCATTGCAGAAGCTGTGGTTTACGTGATCAGCCACTGAAGATAATCGATCGAATATTTTGTAAACTCGTCAGTTTCCTCAGCAGTATTCTATCAGTTTTTATTGAACCGGGACCAAAACATGATATTTTAAAAACACAGCATGTCAGCACAGTTTTGTTTTTTTTTTTGTTTATCTTGCACTTGTATAAGTGACATTTTTAAACGATGAATCTTCTTTTACGAGGCAGTTTGAGACTTTGTTGACTGGAGCAGAAGCAAGAAAAAAAAAAAAACTTCATAACTGCTTTAAAAGACACATTTTTATATGGATTGTGTTAAATCTTAGTTTATTTCTGCTTCATTGGGTCTGAGGTTGTCGTTGGTATCTTTGTGTAAAAGCTGTTGATGTTGGACTTGTACATCATCGAACATGATAAACCACCACTTCACTTTGTTTTTGTTTATAAGTTGTATTTTAGTTGAGATATGATTTGATGTCTTAACTCTTAATATTTGGTATTCAGAACGTGGGCATCATTTAAATCAAAAGTGCGCCGTACAAATGAAGATTTCCTGGATTTTATTGGTGTATTTTGTCAGTTTTGTCATGTCATTTAGCCTCATTTATTTTAAATGCAGTATTTTTTTTGTTTGTTTGTTTGTTTAATGCCTGGCATCTGAAGCTTCGGAGCTTTCTTTGACCGTTTCCTGTCATTTTAAATGAATTTATTTAACCCCACTGCAGCTGTTTTTAACACTAAAATGTTATTTTATTTATTTTTTTGTTTGTTTGTTTTTTATTTTCGACCGTAACACCTCTTGGACGTGGCTCTGGACGACGTGTAGCGAGCGACGCATGTGGTGTGGTGAGGAAGTGCGAAAAAAAAGAAAGAAAGAAAGAGAGAGAGGGAATTTCAGGAGACAGCTGCTATATTTTTCTCACTGCCTTACCTCTGTACGGGTAATTACCCACCTCTTCCTCCTCCTCCTCCCTCCATCACTCCCCCCCCCCCCCCCCCCCCCCCCCCCCCCCCCCCTCCCCTCCTCCGTGAGATCCAGTTGGAACTGGAAATTTCTGGCCGGTGCTGGCCGCGTGCCCACTCCCACAGGCCGGGCTCCGTCACAGCAGCACTTCCGGGAGAGAGTCTGAGCGCAGGAGGAGAAAGTGAGAAGGAAACAAACAGCGGAGGGCCTCGAGAGCTTGAGACGGACATGGGAACCGCCGGAGAGGGAAGGCGGCCATGAATATGCAGCTTTTTTGGAAATCCTCGTTGTGATTTTTTTTTTTTTACCGGATGGATCACAGAAATATGAAATGAGAAAGGAAAGATCTGTGGATTTTTTTATTTAACAGTACAAAAAATAAAAAAATAAAAACTGCATGAGCTTTCATGCGAGTGAGCTGTGTCTGCACTAAAATGTTTTTATAATATATTTAATTCATCCTTTCACCTTTTTTAAGTTTAATTGAAAGAAATGTCAGCGATCACAAAAATCAGATGATACTTATGAAATCGAGTGCACTGAAACATAATCTTTAACATGCATGATAATTTTTTTTTCCTCAGGATTGGTGCACGAATAAAAAAAACAGGTTTTTTTTGTATTATCTTGTTACATCATGTCATATTTTGACTTTACACATATAACTTTCAACTGTTTCTTGGCTAGATGAACACAGCACAAGATAACACTTTTTTATTTTTTACGTCATACATCTGTATATCTAAAAAAAAAAAAAAACAAAACCATTCCACTTTATGTTCCTCTCTTGCTGCAGTGATTCAAGCAGTAGCTCAAGTGATGAATCTCCAGCACGTTCAGTACAGTCTGCTGCTGTACCTGCACCCTCAGCTCTTCCTTTATCCTCTCTTGACAAAGACGAACCACGTAAAAGCTTTGGCATCAAGGTCCAAAATCTTCCTGTGCGCTCTACAGGTAAGTTATGTGGTGCTAAAAAAAAGGAAGTGTAAAAGAGTTTTCAATATAAAAACTATAGTGTGCTGTATTTCTGAAGATACATGGATTTATTAAAAGAAAAAAAAATTAACATCAGCTCATTTTAATTGCATCATTTTTTTTTTTTTTTTTTTGCATTTGATTTGTTTTCTGCAGATACAAGCCTTAAGGATGGCTTGTTTCATGAATTCAAAAAGCATGGGAAAGTTACATCCGTGCAAATCCACGGAGCTTCAGAAGAACGCTACGGGCTCGTCTTTTTCCGCCAGCAAGAAGACCAAGAGAAAGCGCTTGGAGCATCAAAGGGGAAGCTTTTTTTTGGCATGCAAATTGATGTTACAGCCTGGAACGGCCCCGGTGAGTTCTCATATTTTTTAATGTACTGTACTGAACATTTGCATATTTGCAAATTTGCACACTAATATTCTGCACCTTTCAGAGACGGAAAGTGAGAATGAGTTTAGACCTTTGGATGAGAGGATCGACGAGTTTCATCCAAAGGCAACGCGGACGTTATTCATTGGAAACTTGGAGAAGACCACCACTTACCATGACTTGCTTAACATCTTCCAGCGCTTTGGAGAGATAGTGGTAGGTAAAATCATTAAACATTTGATGGTCTAGGTGCATGCAATGCCTTTTCTCCTGGAACATTTGAAATGATCATACTGACAAAATGTATTTGTTGTCATTTGTTTCCAAAGGATATTGACATAAAGAAGGTTAATGGAGCACCACAGTATGCCTTTCTACAATACTGTGACATTGCCAGTGTCTGCAAGGCCATTAAGAAGATGGATGGCGAGTATCTTGGTAATAACAGACTGAAGGTGAGGCTTACGTTGATTTATGCTTGACTTATGTTGAAACTTCTATTCATTTTAAAATTTATGTTGTACTTGTGTGAAATGTTGACTGAAACAAATTCTGATACCCCATGCCATTGTTTTTTTTTCTAGCTGGGCTTTGGAAAGAGTATGCCTACAACATGCGTTTGGTTAGATGGTTTGGCATCGAACACAACGGAGCAGTTTCTCACTCGCCATTTTTGCCGCTATGGACACGTGGTCAAGGTAGGCATGTTCAGGTCTTGTAGAGCCCATTGTTTTTGTTAAATCTGTGGACTTTCCCTCACTTTCCCCTTCTGGCCCACAGGTTGTATTTGACAGGATGAAGGGAATGGCTCTCATCCTGTACAATAACATTGAATATGCACAGGCTGCCGTCAAGGACACAAAGGGATGGAAGATAGGGGGGAGTAAAATCAAGGCAAGTGAATATATAGCTTTGCTTTAAAATGATGTTCCAGAGCATCGTCTGTGGTATTAGTGACTCTTTGACAGTGTGTGCCACTGGTTTCTTTTTCTTTTTCAGGTGGACTTTGCGAATCAGGAAAGTCAGATGGCTTTTTATCGTTCAATGCAGGCATCTGGGCAGGATATTCGAGACTTTTATGACATTCTGTCTGAAAGAAGGTTTGTTTGTTTTCGTCGAGAATCATTACTTTAACTCTGTTCTGTGTTATCCTAAAATTAAAACAATTGTGGTTTATTTCCTTGCAGGGATGATCGGCGAACCCAATATGAGTTTCAGTCGGAAAGACAATATTATGAGAATGTACGAACACCTGGAGCATATAGTGAAGATCCGCGGCGTAAATATCCAGCAAGAAGTCGAGAGTTCTACGCTGAATGGGACCCGTATCAAGGAGATTACTACGATTCTCAATACTTTGAGGACCCTCGGGAATATCGGGAGTACAGAGCGGACCCTTATGAACAGGACATTCGCAAATACAGCTACTTGCAACGGGAACGGGAAAGAGAGAGGGAGCGCTTTGAAACCGACCGTGGACGTGATCATGGAAGGAGGACCATTGAGCGCAGTCAAAGCCCGTCTCATGTTTCCACTCGTCGTCCTGCCAGTCCCACAGCATCTCCTTCCCTCTCTGAGAGGATACCGAGCGATTCGGACCGCCGCATTTGCTGTCGATCTTCTGAAAGGAGTGGCAGCTGCAGCTCGATATCTCCACCCAGGTTTGAGAAGCTGGAAAAGGCACGCTCCGAAAGGTACAATAAAACTGAAAAACTTGAAAGGGATCGAGCTTTTGAAATCGAAAGAGGAAATCTGGTCGACAAGGACAAGAGAACTGGGCGTAAAGATCGAGGGGAGAAAGACAAAAGTGAGAAACAGAGGCTTAAAAAGGTGAAAGTCACATCACCTATTACTCAGAAAAGTGAAGTGGAACCTGAACTCGAAAGAGATGTTAGCCCTGAATCTGTTCTACGAAGTAAGACCAGTAAAATTCCTAAGGAAAGCTCCAGCAAAGGGAGGTTGGATCTTTTACCTTGTGTAGTCCAGTTAACACGTGTCAAAGAAAAAGAAGGAAAATTGATTGGCAACGCTCTCCAAGAAAAACAAATAACCAGAGGAGGGAGTGACAGTCCTAGATTGGCTTCACCTGTAGCTGACAAGAAGAGTCCTCCATTCCGCTCAGAACCATCTAAAGCCGACATCTCTAAGCATGGGAAGATGCCCAGAGACAAAAATGTGAACATTTTGGTGGAACTTACTGACAGCGATGGCAAAATCAAATCCAAAAAACATGGGAAATCTGAAATTGGATATGACGGCAGTATTTCTGTGGATATTGATCGCTTGGCTGCAAGGAAAAGGCGTTTTGAAGACTCTGGACGAACAGACAGACAAAAGAGAAATAGTGAAGAAGACCCTGGAAGACCTGGATTTTATAAACTGTGGAACAGTGCAAAAGAGACGGACTTGGAGAAGAACTTTTTGATTCGAGGGATGCATAAAAAGGAGCACCACAAGGATAAATGTATCCGGATGGTTTCCATTAACAGCCCCAAAGATGGACGAGAGTACGAAAGCAACTCTTTAGGATTTCTCCTGGAGCAGCAGTCTCATCTTGGGGAGCTTCCTGAAGATTCAATAGAGCAATTAGACTCTCCCTACCTCAAAATGGATGTAGAGGGCTCAAAAAGTGAAAACGGCTCAAATCTCACAAAGATATCGGAGGATGGAAGTCTTGATCTGCATGAATTAAAAGAACAAAAACAGGTTTTATCTGAAAGTGAACAAAGACGGAAAAAGTGCAGAGACCCTGATGGAGACGAACATTTTGTGAACGTTGACCAAACTAATATTTGCAGTAAACAAATTGAACGGAGTCACTGGCTCAGATTAAAGCTCGGCGACCCCGATAAAACGGTCAAGTTTGAAAAGTCACCAAACAATGAGATTTGCGATTTTGAAAAGGATTATATTATCCATGATGTTGGAAAGTCAGTTCAGGATGTGGCCAGTGATGATTTATCTTCTAGTAAAAGAAAGAAATTGGAAAATGTTGATTTTGAATTACTCAAAGTAAAACGAGAGCGCATCTTTGGGAGTTCTCAAAAATTGAATGAAGACCTATGCAACATAGCATCTTCTATTGGAACTGGTCAGTTTTCTGAAAACGAAGAAGACGACACTCCCCAGATTGCGTTGTCAGTTACAAAGAAAGACAGAAGATGCTCTCCAGCAACAGATGAGAAATTTTCACAAACAGAATTGTTGAAAAACAGCTTGAGCCTGACAGCCAAACATTTCCAGTCCTCCAGTAATGAGCTCCCAAAACTTAAAACGTCATTTCTTGGATGTGATGATGACCTAATGCAGCACTGGGAAAGGCAGATGAAGTCTGATTCTCTGAGAATGGAAATGACACTCCCAAGTGATATTCCTAAGCGTGAAAGCGTCCACAAACGACTAAGCCAGGATTTGGAACCCGGAGAAGTGCAGTCTGATTCAGATGATGACGGAGAAAGCAAGCAGATCTCTCCCAAGTCCAGCAGATCCCTGTCTTACATCCTAAGAGATCGTGACGAGAGGGTGACAGACTTCAAACTTTCAGGATCCTTGGAGAAAAATAAGTTTTACTCATTTGCTTTAGATAAAACAATAACTCCTGACACAAAAGCACTCCTTGAAAGAGCCAAGACTCTGTATTCCTCGAGGGAGGATAATTGGTCTTTTCTTCCCTCACGCTTTCCAGTCTCCCACAGCTGTTCAGACAAGGACAAGGCAGAGCTAGCACCTCGACCTATCCCGTCATGGTATATGAAAAAGAAAAAGATCCGAACCGACTCGGACGAAAAGCTGCATGATAAAAAAGAGGAACTCAAGCCACAGGACCAAGAACGTCAGGAATTATTTGCTTCTCGTTTCCTACACAGCTCAATCTTTGAACAGGATTCCAGGCGTTTGCAGCGCCTTGAACGTAAAGACCAAGATTTAGAAAGCGAAAGTAATAAACCTTTTACCAAGATTGGCATTGCTGAGACACATCCTGAATCTGGAGAAACTGACATTCCACAAGAGCCCATAGTACTTTTCCATAGTAGATTTTTGGAGCTTCAGCAACAGAAAGACAAGGACCTTCCTCCTCCTGAAACTGAGAGTGATCCAGTTGTCGTGGACATTAAAAAAGATGAGGCTCATAATTGTGAGAATGTGACATCTGAGAGGGAATCTGATCCAGCGCTGAAGTCTAACATCAAATCTGTCAGCCCTCCTTTAGCTTTGACAGTTTCACCATTTGTTCTTTCTCCCAAAGAAACTTCTGCACCAGAAAAGAAGGAAGTTTCAACGCCATCCTCAGATCAGCCAGACTCATTTGTCAAAGATGAAAAAGTTGAGCCAGTTGTTCAGATGTCCCCTTCTCCTTCTCTTCCAGTGGAGGACTTTAAATCAGCCGTTCCTAAGCTAAATATTACTCCAACGCCAAAAGTTTCAGAGCCAGAAAATGAAACGGAAACAAAAACGGAGCCAACTGACCGCAAAATGAAATTTAGTGATAATTCGGTGGTTGAACAGAAGCCTGTTGTGGAAGATAAACCTCCCACTCCTGGTGGTGTCATCATCACCCTCGAAAGAGAGGCGGCAGAGTCTGCGTACTCTGATTGTTCAAAAGTGGAAGAAAAATCAGAAATAAAGACAGAGCCTGAAATTGAAAATGAGGAAACAAAGCACTTTGAGGAGTCTCAGAAAACTGAGACGGATGGTGAGCTATGTATGCCAGAGCTGGAGGTGGAAATAAAACCGCTACCAAACCGCAGACAGCCTAAGGGTAAAAAGGCGAAACCTTTGTCTGTATTGCGGGCAGCACAACTAACCCAAGCTGTCAGCACAGACAAACCGGCAACACGAAAAAGTGAACGGATTGACAGAGAAAAGCTAAAAAGGGCTTCATCTCCTCGGGCAGAAGCCCCCAAACTATCATTTGAGTCTAAATCGACGTCTAAATCGCCAATACATGCTTCAGATTCAGAGCAAAACCTTGAGTCAAGTTTGATTCATGGGAGAACACGTCGGAGGAATGTAAGGTCAGTCTATGCCACACTACATGAAGATGAACAATCTGGAAAAGAAATCGTAGAGACACCACGCTCCATGCGCAGACGCACCACTGATAAAGAACCGACTCAGCAAGATGTCCAAGTTCCTACCAGGCGAGGGCGCCCTCCTAAGAGAGGTGTCAAACGAGCTGAGGATGCGTCGCCAGTGAAAGGGGATCAAAAGAAATGCATGGAAATGGACACAGAGGTCAAAGAGACATCAAGTACCATGGATGTTGTGAAGGCCTCTGAGGGATGGCGTTCACCCCGTACACAGAAGTTGCAACAGACACCACTAACTTCTCCTACAACAGTAAACAAAAAAGGAAGCAGAGCAGACAAACTGTCTGGCAGTAAATTAGTGTTGGCTGAGCAAGATGATTCGACAAGTCATGATGAGATGGAGCCCAAGCCTAAAGCTGATTCTGAACTGCTTGACAAGTTATCCGATGGAGCAGAAAACACAAACTCACCCATGCAAAGAAAAGAAAAAGACTTAAAAGATCCTGGTGGGAAAAAATCTGCCGATGATGTTGAAAAGATGGACACCATCTCATCTGAGAGTAGACAGGCTGAAAAGACTATTAAAATGAAAACTCCAAGGCTTAAACGAAATACGAAGCAGGTCACTGAAGACAAATCCCACAGTTTAAAAAATCTCGAGATCCGTGTTAGTGTTGATGATGTGAAAGGTTTACTTCGGCCTGAAGATGTTGAACCTAAGACCTTTGAAGCAGTTAGCACTTCAAAAGCGAAGACAATAGTACAAGAGACAGAGGGAGGACAGACGGCAGACTTTACAAAAGACTGCAAAGAGCTTAGTTCACAGGAAAAGGAAGACACACTATCAGAACCCGAGCTTCCTGCTGATCCAGCTGCAGTTCTTTTAGCACGACAGATGGAACTAGAGCAGGCAGTTGAAAATATTGCCAAGCTTACAGCTGATCAACCTCCTCGGACATATAAAGAACCACCGACGGAACAACCTGCTGTAGTTCCTCCTGCCGTAGTGGAACCAGAAGGTGAAGTTGAGGAGGAGAAGCGAGCTAATCCTGCAAGTGAAACTGAACTCGCAGCTGCTATTGATTCCATTACAGGTGAAGAAACCTGTGCAGATACAGATGGATTCACAGCTCCTCCTACTTATACCTCTCTTATTCCTACCCCCGACTCGGTAATATCCTCCTCCTCATCATCAAATGAGATAATGGAACCTGAAACACACATGGTGATCAATAATATCCTTGCAGGGGACCTGGATGATGATTCTCAGACACCAAGCCCAAAGGAGTCAGTAGCAGAGTCTAAAGCAGCCAACGATCCCATTCTGCTCGAAACACCCAAAAAAACGAGCAAAGTTAGAGCCAAAACTCCAAAGAAGTCAAAAGGCCGTAAAGGTGCAGCCAACAAAAAAGGGGGTTCTGCCGAAGATGTTTCTCAGTCCGAGTCTTCCCTGGTCAAGTTACCTGAATCAATACCGGAAGATCCAGAAACAGTCAATTCAAAAGCAGCTACTGTTACAGCAGGGGCTACTGCAGCAACCTCTGTGGTCACCGCTGTTGCAACTTGCAGGCGTGATGTTACAAGTGCCATAACTGTAGACACGCCCAAAGAGGCAGAACAGCCAGAGGTTGAACAGCCTGTACCCAAAGAATCTGCCTTTCATTCAGGCACAAGCAACATCTCTGCTTGTAAAAAGCTTCCCCAAGCAGCAGAGCTGTGCATTCCTAGTTTCAGCCCTGCTTGCCCACAACCAGTTTCCCAGTTCAGCGCGCCCCTGCTGCGACCTGCCAAAATGCCACGTTCACCTGAGTGGCCACAAAGATCTGAAGAAAGCAGGATTTACGTTGCTCCTTCGTGTCATGTGACAGTGGTGACTCCCTCTGTGTCTGCATCAACTCCTCTTGCAACCCCTTCAGCAAACCCCCCAATGCCCCCTGATACCAAGGCTTCTGACATTGACCCTAGTTCCAGCACCTTGAGAAAAATCTTAATGGAACCAAAATATGTGTCTGCATCAAACAGCAATTCTATACCTACCACTATAGTCACCTCAGCACTATCAGAACCTTCACGGACATCAGAAAATGAAAATCCCCCTGATCCAGTGGGTTCAAGACAGTTGCATCCTGAAGAGAGACCGCCATTGCCACCCCAACCAATACACTATAAACCATCTCCACTCACAGAGTCCCAACAGAACTGTGGAGAAAAGAAGCAACATACAATTATTTCTCCTACTACCTCAGTAATAAGTCGGATTCCAATGCCTTATGATACAGAAGAAACTCCACGGATTTCCTTAAGCAGCCGATCTATTGGCCTGCACAATCCTAAGCAAAAGTTTAGATCAAACTCCAATGAGAATAATCGCTGTCATGGCATGGAAGTAGTAGAAGATGGGAGTAGAGGGCGCTCGGTTGTTGAGCCTACCCCCTATCATACAGGTTCCAGTCCTGGCTTAAGAGTTAATACATCTGAGGGTGTTGTTGTTCTCAGTTATTCTGGTCAGAAAACTGAAGGACCTCACAGGATGAGGGCCAAAATTAGTCAGATTCCTCAAGCTAGTGCTGGCGATATAGAGTTTCAGCAATCAGTGTCCAAATCTCAGATAAAGCAAGACCCACTCATCCCATCATCCCAGTTACCAAGCTCAAAAGTAGCCTCAACCCCTGCAGGTTATGGGCACACGGGGGTCCTTCTGACGGGTCAGTCCTATAATTCTCAGCCTGTCATTTCCAGTACCAAGCAGGAGAGTCTTGGGTGTGACAAATCTGAAACTCCGTATCACACAGTATCTCAGGGTGTGGTAAAGATGTTCCAGCCACCAGTTAGTTCTTCTCAAGTCTTGATGTACAACCAAGCTGTGATTCAACAGCAGCACAGCAAGAGAGGACTAGTGACAGACCCTTTGGCAAAAAAAATGGACATTGGCAAAGCTGTACAGCAGTCTAACCTAAGCCCAGTCATGAGCCCACATCATCCTTCACTATCTGGAACACGCATGAGTCCCAGCCCTGGGATTGCAAATGATCGGTCGGCTCTACAACTCAAGCAAGAGCCCCAGTCCCCACGGACAGCTGGTCACTCGCCTTCACCCTTTGTCAAGTCTTGTCCACCGAGCAGTTCCCCTATTGGCACTTCTGTTGTTCTCAGTCACGGGATCCCACCAATGTCTTCATACCATTCAAATATGCATCACTCACACTCAGAACAGTCATCTGTCATCATTCAGCCTCACAGCGTCACTCAGTCAATGGCTCATGAAGCCAGAATGAACAGCCCACCCATCTCTGGGATGAACTATGGAAGAAGAGGAGACTCCCTGTCGTCTTCACACCCAGGGCCTCCACAGCGCTCAAAGACGCCGCCCCCTAATGTCATTCGGGATATGGTATTGCAGTCTCATTCGAGTCCCCAAGGATCACTATCAAGTGGTGGTGGCAACAGCGGAAGTGAGGAGGAACCCAGACACTTTAACCAAACTCTTACTAGAACCTCCATTCCCCAGCTTCAGTCAGATGTAATGATGGTCCACAGTGATCACAGAGGGCTCCATCCAAATATTCGCATGGATCAGTACAGAGACATGCACCAGCGCATACTCATGCACCAGCAACTGGGAGAGCAGGGCGCTGTGGATGCAAGACAGTCGCGTAGCTCAGAGAGTGGGGCAACTTCTTCAAGTAACATCCCTGGGCCTTCAAACAGTCCCATATTGGGAAAAAGCATGGAGCTTTCAGCAAAAGAGCCACTTAAACCGCTTGAAGGGAAGATGATGCATCCAACCTCCAATGAAAGTCGAATTCGAGGGGTCCATGCATCTAGCCCTGTCATGGTGTCTCCTCACCCTCATGGGGTTCAGCTGATGCATCCAGGAGTGGCAGGGTCCTTTCCAGTGTACCGAGACATGCGGGGCTTCTCCCAGTATCCGGGACACAATCTACCCAACCAAGGCCTTTCATCTTCACAGGTATGCTTTTGTTGTATACTCATTTAGTGAATATATTTTACTCATTTTCCCGTGGCATTTTAAAATAAAAATTAATTCAGAAACATAGAAATGATATATTCATATTTTGTGTTATAAATTTTCAGAATCAGGCCCCGCCAGACCCTGAGCCAGGGAACAGAGCAAAAATGTCTCAGTTGCATGGGGGAGGACGCGACTTCAAGCCCGAGAGCTCCCATCTTCGTCATGCTACTTCTTCAGACCTCTCACATGTTTCCCGAATCCCAAGAGACACGGTCTCACCATCGTACCAGTCTCCTTTGATTTCCCCTATGGGTTTTACTCACAAGCCGGACCTCTCGCAACAAAAAGGCCCTCCATCTGTCCTTCTCACTCCTTCTCAAACAGTACCTTCAGCGAGTCCACAAAAGTCACGCTATGATGCTAAGCTGGAACATTCAGGACATCGGTCCATTGATATGGTCCAGCTTTTGAAGGTAGGAAGATCTATGAACCAGCAGTATCATCATACGTGAGATGTGTTTTAAGATTTTATGACAGAGAATAATGTACTTGCAATCGCTTTTGTGTTTTGTTTCTTTTTTATTCCTGCAGAAATATCCTATAGTATGGCAGGGACTGTTGGCGCTGAAGAATGACCAGGCAGCTGTCCAGCTACACTTTGTGTCTGGCAACACCATGCTGGCCCAGCGCTCCCTGCCGCCCCTGGAGGGAGGTTCTCTTCTTCGTATTGTCCAACGAATGAGGCTTGAGGCTTCTCAGTTGGACAGCGTAGCACGCAGGATGACTGTGAGTTTTTTTTGGACTTCTAATATTGTTTAGTTTCGTTACATTTCAAGCCTTAGGAGAACTTAATACTCGACAAACATTAATATCAGTAATATATCAGAAGTTGTGGTTAAATGATGTGATTTAGAATGTATTGCAGTGATCTGGATCAATGTTCACTTAAATAAATGAAATATTCACTCTGTTTTCACGGCAGGTGGAAAATGACTACTGTTTGCTACTGGCTCTACCGTGTGGTCGAGACCAGGAAGATGTCCTCGGTCAAACCCAGGCCTTGAAAAGTGGCTTCATTACTTATTTGCAAGCCAAACAGGCAGCTGGCATCATCAACGTGCCCAACCCCGGATCTAATCAGGTTTGTGGTTATTTAAACTTTTGTTCTATTGCTTTTCGTTACGTTTAGCCGAGTGTGATAGTAGATGCTACGTTATGAAAATGTTCCTCCTCTAATCAAACGTTTCTCGTCTCTGGTTGTGCAGCCAGCTTACGTGGTGCAGATTTTCCCGCCGTGTGAGTTCTCTGAGAGCCACCTGTCACGCCTGGCCCCAGACCTTCTCAACAGCATCTCAAGCATTTCTCCTCACCTCATGATTGTTATTGCCTCCGTTTGATGACCTCCGTTCTTCTCCTGAACAAAGCCAACACCAGCCCTTTTGAAGTCATCCAGTTTGGAAACTGGAATTGCCTCATATTTTTTTATCAGTTTGACTTTTTTTGGACTCACCCTTTCTTCTTCACTTCACCAAGTCCTTAAATCACCCAGTGATGATGAATTCTTAAAACTATCTTTCTGAAGAGGACGTGAACGGTGAGGGGTCAGATGGGGGATTTTTTGATGGCCATTACTAATTGCTGTTTTCATTTTATTTAATTTTTTTTGCCATTTTTGGAAGTGTTGCACATCCCCTTTTATAATTCATAACATTCATAGGGCTGTGAGTGAAGACCTTCCAGTGGGATATTTTTTTACCTTCATACAAGTGATAGTGATTTTTTTTAAGACAATGTGAGAAGTCATTGCACTATGTTAAAGAAAAATTGTGAATTATGTACAGATTTGAGTATAAATTGATACATGTAATGGATTTACTCATGTGATTCATTCTTACTTGTGCTAGAGTAAAGGAAATCATTTCCTGGAAAAGAATCTTTTCAGCCTCATCAGTCATACTGCTTTGGCTTTTTTTTTTTTTTTTAAACCATCAGCAAATTTCTACATCATTTCCAAACTTGACTTTCCATCAAAGTGTTCCCTTGCCCCAGGAACTCACGATGGGACCTTTTTAGAGTTGTACAGTTTACACTCAATGCCTCAAGAGGGGACTTTGTAAAGAATATTTAATTTGTTTATTTTTGTTTGCATCCTCTTTAAGCCTAAGGGTATTGTGGACAATTGTGAAACTGTAAATATTATAAATAGTTAAAGACTGAAGCAACGTGGAGAGACCAAGCAAAATATTTTAACAAGACAGATCTTTTTTTTTTTTTTTTGTCCTAACTTTTCCCCCTATCTTTGATCTTTCTTTTCATTTTTATTTATTTTGCACTATTAACAAGAATGTGGATCAGTGGGAAAGACATTTGCAAAAAAGAATAAAGAAAGAGAAAATTGATTTTTTTTTTGTGCCAAAATGTCTTGCAAATGCTCAATATGTGCTTAATGTAAACTACATGTGATCAGAACCTATTTTCCTATGTGACTTTTTTTTTGTTTGTTTTTATATTTCTCATCAACAAAATTCTGTTACCAGAGTGCTTTTTTTCTTAACGAAACCGCATTTTCATTTGAAGGAACTTTTGTACCGTTTGGGATTACTTTATTTCCGTTTTTTTTCTTCCGCCATGTGGTCCTGTACTGCCCCCTGCTGTCTGAAAGTGATTTTCTTCATGCAGTAAGGACTGCAGACTGAAGTCATTAAGCCACTGCTCTGTGTCAGATGTGCTATAGCATGCTTTATTTTCATATCTTTAAAGGGTAAAGTAGGTTCATCAAGGCAAAGAATGTGATTTAAACTTGACATAAAGCCGCTAATGGATGTGTTCATCATCTGTCTCCATCTCTCTTAAAACTGTGTCCTTGAGCCAAGCTGTAAATACTGACGTCCTTAATCCATACTCTTGTGTATTCCTCCCCCTCCCTTTACAATTGTCTTTCTTCAGGGTCTATATTTTTGTTTTGTGCAACAAAACAAAGCAGTCTAAAAAGAGACGGGAGATGAGGTGTGAAACCGATGCTGAAAGTAAAACCATGCTTGTCAGTTTTGTGGTGTAAATATTTCTTTGACTGCAAGCTAAGTACTCTCATGGTTATGTTGAAGGCACTTATAATTTTTGATATACAAATGAAAAAAAATGACAAAAAAAAAAAACCCACCAAACAAAAACAATCTCAAAACAGTGATTATTATGAAAAATGTCTTTTGATCAATCTTCACTTTGAGTGTATTTTGCTGTTCCTCCATGAGGACATTTTAAACTGTAACATAAATGGTTGTTTAACTTACTTCTGAAGATCATTAAATGGTCCATAACTCTGTTTGGGCTTTTGTTGATTTGTTTTTTGACTCTGACATCACCCCCCCTCCTCCCTCCATACCTCTTCTCCTCACTAACTGAGAAGCTTCAGCAACATTTTGCATGACAGTTTGAGTAGTTAAACTGTTCAGTCTACTGTCTCGTGGCTCTGCCCAGTTGATGCTGCAGTCTTTTCAGCCGTCAGGAGATGTCAGCATCTGACTAAATTTCAAGATGAGATTCCAGCTCCAGCCGTCTGGCCCGGATGGAGAAGCCCTTTAATAAGACCTGAAACTAGTAAGGTTAGTTGTGTGGTCATCAGGGCTTTCGCTATTCAAATCTGTGCCGACATGAACATGTTTTTAACTGAAGATCACTTTTGTTTTCACGTTCAGCGGTGAGTGGGTGGTCAACGAGGGTCAACCCATGTCAGACCATCACAACACATTTATCAGGATGTGAAAAGAATATATTCCTGAGGACTTCAGGAAATGAGCTAATGATCTTTAGGCTGGGCAAGACTCGGATTTTATTTTCTAAAGAATGCTGACTCATGTTTCGTTTAAATGGAGGAGGTTAAATACCAGGAGGTGTTCAGAAGTGTGCGTTACAAGGTAAAGGTGTGCCGTAGACCACAAGTCTGCAAAGAACAACAACGATTTTCATGACATGACCTTAAAGAGAAAGTCTCTAAGAAATGTCCTTGTTTTGTATGAAGTATTCATTTTGAAAGTATAATGTTATTTGTCTCGGTTCACCCAGTTTGATCCACTCCAGAGGCCTGATCAGGCTTCGCCCACCATTTCACACAAACTTAGTTAAAGCAACTCAAAGAGACTTGCCTTTATTTTTAGTAGTAAAAGCTACACCATGTCCTCTATAGGCCTGGTCTAGCTTCTACCACACCTTCCAGGTGTGTTTTGGCGTTTTAATCGATCACTTCCTCATTTTCTCGTCCATTTCTTTCTTGAGTCTCTTCATCTCATCTGCTGTGATGTCTACTGTGGACATTTGTGAAATCTTTCCAAAATATAGAATGCTGTATTCAAACAATTGCACAATTTGTATAATGTAAAAAAAAAAGAAAAGAAAAGAGTTTAGATGGCGCTCTACTTCTGGGAAAATCCTGTGAGTTGCATATTACATCCCACAATGCAATGTGCCAGTGGCAGTGATTACACAACCAGCTCCCAGTTTGCTGTTTTCGTAGCGGTATACCAACGACGGACGAGTAACCAGTGAATATTAAACTTTAAGTGTGCAGTGACTTAGAAACTAACAATGGGATAGTTTCATTGTTGTTGGTGTGACAAAGACACTTTTACACGCATTAACATTCATCCCGAAAAATCTGATTTCAAGCGGCCAGCCCTCGACATTACCTGACATTAGAAGCTGTGCCCAGAATCTGTCTTTAAAAATCGGATCTGAACATCGTTCTCTACATGCAAATATACAGGTGAGCCATTTCTGATCATAAACACAGATACGCTGTTATTTTTAATCACTAAAGGCAGCAGCTGGAACTAAGTCGGCATAACCGCCAGAATGGAAAAAGGAGTTGGATTAAAATTTTTTAATTTTTAAAAAAAATAAACTTGATTCATCACAAGATGTAAACAGAACAAATCAGGATGTTTTGAGTCCAAGGAAAGATCGGCCACAAATGAAAAGAAGAAATTGAATGACGAAGAGCTTTATGTCGACTGCTAACCTGCAAATATCACCTGTTATTAGATGAATCCCAGAACCCACCTCAGAACCTACCCCAGAACCCATCCCAGAACCCACCCCAGAACCCACCCCAGAACCCACCCCAGAGCCCACCACAGAACCCATCCCAGAACCCATCCCAGAACCCATCCCAGAACCCATCCTAGAACCCATCCCAGAACCCACCCCAGAACCCATCCTAGAACCCATCCCAGAACCCACCCCAGAACCCACCCCAGAACCCATCCCAGAACCCACCCCAG
>JAOWBL010000021.1:17056689-17078017 GCA_028564865.1 Zenarchopterus dispar | reverse complement strand
ACATCGAAATTGACGCCGTCAACTGTTACATAATTGAGCGCGTGCGTAATCCTGGTATGTCATGGAGTTACGGTATGCGTAATCCAGCAGGGGTTTGACTGAGAAAAAAACCGACTGGAGGAATACACACACACACAGAAACACACACACACATATACATACATACACACAGACACGCACACATATACATACATAAACACATAAACACACACACACACATATATATATACACACACACACACACACAGACTGGTCTGAAAGGATTAATATGACCTTATTTCATTTAAAAGTAAGTGTAAAGTAATCTGTAGACTTTAAATTCATATGATGTTATACAATTTGTTAATTATATCAGGGAGTCCTGAACTCTCAGCCAGTAAATAATTAAATGTTCTTCCTCCTCCTCCTCTTCCACCTCCTCGTCACCATCAGATCAGGCTGTCATGCAGCATCCTTGGTACGTGCACAGCCACACTCCTCTCATGGCAACACTGTACACAAGTAAGCCGAGTTCAACCACTTCACACCGGAGGGGTAGCAGTCTTCATTGTTAGTCCGGCTTTAAACTCAGTTAAACCAGCTCTAGTGGCAGCTGTCGCGCCAAGAGGCGCCTATTCAAGAATAAAGAAGCCATTTTCACATAGATGCATGTAACAGTTGACGGAGTGGGAAAGGAAACTGATAACAAGGTAATGGTTCATTCCTGATGTACGACGTGCAGAACTGAACGCACCGCACCCCAACTACAACCCCGACGATCAGCTGAACATGCTGTTCTAGAACATCCCGCCTTCCGGAGCTCTTCATATGTCAATTACCCTTTATAGGCGGGACGTCAAACTTAATCTCTGAAGCCGATTGGCTGCACCTTATAGAATTTTTTTTCTAATTTGCATAACCAGGTCGGGTTGCAGATGCAGGGGAGTGGGCAGGGTAGGGGTGGTTCAAGTGAACTGAACTTCTGCGTCGGTGTAGGGTACATTATATTCTTATATGCATCTAACTTTAATCATGCACTGAGATTTCTTTTAGAGAAAAAAAAACATATTTTTTATTTTTGTGTATATGGTGGAGTGGAATCTTTAAACGGGAACGAAAGTATTTTTTAAAACTACAAATAATGTAAAAAGAAAACTTGAGACTGGTAAGTAGCTGCTTTATTTTCTGAAATTCTTTAATGTGTGCCAGTATAATGATTAGGTTACATCCAGCGTGTGCTTAGATGTAATTGTACTGTAATTCTGTTAAAAGTTATCTTATTTTCGCTTTGTAATTATTTGTTATTTTGGAACTTTAAAATGGGAAGCATTACAGCGTAACACATTGTGATACATTTATTGTAGGTTACTGCTAATCCATACATCATGAACAGGAAGTGAAATATAATTTCTAATTCTGTGGCTAATGAGAATGTTGTGACATTATAACAAATCAGATATTGTCTTATTTGATTACATTGTTATGACATGTCTTATAGTATATATCAATTTATTTCGTTTTTAAAATCTCTAATGGCATAGCCTTTTTTTTTTTTTTTTGTCTTTTCACAGACTGTGTGCGTTTTAAAACTTGTCATTTTAATGCTTGAGATCTAAAAGCAGGTAAGCCACTGACTAACGCACATTGTGCCGGTTGCCAGTTCCACTGTGCGTGTGACAGCGGCTAACCTGGTTTTGGGAGAACCTCTCAGTCTGAATCGTCTTAGACGAGCCACAGCCGGACCAGACAGACGCCGACCTCCAAGTATTTCTCCATAATGTTCAGTGCACGCCGCTGGGAAAGGCCTGATCTTCATGCATGCCCTCCCAGTGGTCTCCACTTATGCTGAAGCCAACTTTCTGCCATGTCCGCATACCTTATTTAGGGCCGGTGGCTTTTGCTTTGCCTCCTAACCGGGCTGCCCCGCCTATTGCCGCCAGTTGAGACTGTTGGTGAGTTTTGTTTCAGTTTCTGTTTCATCTGTTTAGTTCAGACAGTCTTCAATTCAGTACATTCTAGCCCAAAGACAGTAGAAGAATATTGAAGAGGTTCCCAGGGGCCCTTTTGCAAGAATTAGTCTTTCATAAATCCACTGAATCAAAACTTTATTTAGTGAATATGTAACTCATGTATCACAGCACAATCCTAAACTCTATGTGCAATGTGTTTCCTTTCTTTCTTTTTTTTCCTTTTGAAGAACATAAAATGGTCAGTAAAGCTTCTGCTCAAATCAGTTGTGACGTCATCTGTAAATCTGTCAATTTTTATCATGGAATGCTTTTTTTAGGGTCCATTCTCATCTGTCCAAAATGACTCACTCTGACACAGAGAAATAGATAAATGTAGTGCATGTCAGACTCATTAACTTTATTCCCAGTCATCATTGTTGTGTGTGACGTGCAATAGATTCTTTCCCAGTCACCTCCAATACATATCAATCAGTTTGTTGTGTTAAAAATGTTAAGTTTTGTATTCCTTTCCAAAATAAATTTTCATGGAGTTCACGTGAACTACCACTGGATGCTCAGAAATAATTCCCTCAGGACAGATCCTGAAAAGTCATTATAATCTGTTAATGTGCCATTGTGAGATTGGAGTGTCTTTTGTTTTCATGGACATTGTTTGAAAAAACATACAAAAAGTAGTTTTTGAAATCTAAACACAAGGTAAAGTGAATGTAAAAGAGGATTTTTCTGAAAAATCGTTATCATTATTTTGAGATAATCAGGAGTCACATGATATCAGTGTCAATGAAGGTGGGAAAGGAGAGTCTGGGTTTCCATAGTTAAGAAGGCACATGTGTAGTATTTCTAAAGTTCACCAGCAGGTGTCAGTATTACACAAGGTTTTGGGCTCGTGCAGACAGCGGGAACAAAACAAGGATTTAAAGCTTATCTAACTCCTGCAAAGCCAGACAGATCTAAATCTTCTCAACATAATCCAATTGTACATAATTAATCATTATATCAACACTGGCAGCCTCGCATATCTCTCCTTAATTGTAAGACGTGGTCAGAAGTTATCAACATTGGCATGAGGTAGTAGTTTACAGTGCAAACCCACGGAGACAGAAAAAAAATATATCAAGAAATATGTGCTTTACTTGGAATTTTACTGTCCAAGTTTCAGCAGATGAGTGTATTTATAGAAGCCTACAGGGTAACAGTCTGGGGTCAGCCAGAGCGCCACAGAGGCTCGCGTCACTCTTGTGTGACAGCCAACATATTTACTCTCCGGGGTAAACAAACAGGAAAAAGGTGGGGGGGACAAAACTGTTGTGTTAAACCTAAGTGGTTTTGTATTTATCCTACACCATGCCTATTTATGATCCCAGAAGACTGTCTGTAAAGACACAGTGAGTTCCTTGGTTGTCAGTATTAAAAAGAAAACATGGACTTGTGTTCTGCTCTGGTGGTTGGAAAAAAAGAAAGCCAACTCAATATATTGATAGGATGAGCATTAAATGAAGTTTGACAAGGTACATTTATAACCCAGCAGACTGCTATTTAACTGTCTTAAAAGCTTGCAGGTCACGGTGCACTTGTGCCTTTATCACCACTTCCTGTCTCCATATTATGCCATCAGTAACAGCTGCAGCTGTGATGCCAGGATGTTTGCCACATTTACCTCTGTATCCATGGGTGGACTTTGTGACCTGCCAACCAACCATCTGTGAAAAGTAGATTTAAAATGCCCAGTAATCTCCATATGACATCCCAGGACCCAGTGTAGCAAAAGCAACAAGAAGAACATGAATATTTCAGTACCTGTAATATATTCATAATGTATGACACGTAGGAGGTTCATGGTACTGTAATTTTTAGCAAGTGTGCTCATGTGAGTAAATTATTTACCACAGGGTTTTCCGGATGCCCTGCACTTCCACTGCCTGTTACCTTGTCTGAACAAGGGGGATTACAATAGAAAGTAAAAATAAAACAATCACTCAGCAAAAGATTATCTAAAACACAATGCACATTTTATTATATTTAAATACACAGTAATAATCTCTATCAGGTCAAAGTTTCCTAAATTATTTTACATTTCATACTGATACATAAAGTGTTCATAGTAGCAAAACTGTAAATATTTGTCATGTATGTACAGTAGACAAATGGCAGATTGAATAAGGAATGAACGGATTACGAAGGGGTTAAATTAAAGGTGATGTTGAGAGAACAGTGATCAACTTTCCCTTGGCCCTGCGGTCCATGTTTTATCTCCATGACGACTCTCGGGATGTCAGGACTGCAAGACACACAAAAATAAGTGGGGATGATGATCCCTTTGTCTTGTAAAAACAATATTCATCTAAGAAACAACATGAGAGACGTGGATTATTCACACACAGCAGTGGAGGAACACAATCTGACTCAAGTCCAGTCACTGGGTTTATTCCTTTCTCCACAGAATTGGTGTATATTTGAGTAGAATATTGCTGTCAGAATAATACTTTGGGACAGTAGTATTTTTTATCTGCCAGCATTCCAAAGTTCTAGGTTTTCAAAACGAGAGGAATTTGTATAATATCTCTCTCTCTCAAAAAAAACAAAAAAAAAAACAGCACTAAATATGGTAAACGGAGTTCACTTAGACACACTTTGACCTGTCAGTATTAGTATCACGACTCATGCAGAATATTGAAATGTTAGAGTGTTCAATCCTTATAAATTTCAGGTTTGGATGGTCATTTATGGATGACAGTAACTGAAATGATTTGTTTGATTTCAGTTATTTGTATATCCAGTAATGAGATAACTAGTGTACCATACAAAGAGGCACAATGCAAGTTGCGACAGATCAAATGACAGATGCCAGCAAAAAAACCAGGCGCATCCAGACCAGAGGAGGAAAAGACAAGCATCTGAACAAACGCTGCACCCGTGGGTCTACTTTTGAAATGTATCTTTTATAAATAAAGACTTTGACAAGTAAACACTCCCAAATATAGGTTTTCAACTGGGAAGGAAGAAAAAAAAAGAACAAAAAGATACATTTCTGTGTAGACACACGAGGTCCAGGGCTTCACACAGGAGAAGGGGACAGTGCAATACATTTTGCAGAGCCTTATGTAAGACTCTTGCTCTTTGGAAGTCAAGCATCACCAGAGTACAAGGTATTGTACAGATACATGCCTGCCCATATAAATGGTATCCATACATGAAAGTTAAATAGAAATAAATGACATTTGTCTCTTATTGTTCCATAATTGCAGTATAAAAAAAAGCACAATCAGAACATCTGTTGCAGGAACTGCCAGCGTGATCGATGTGCTGTATCGAGATACAGTGACGAGAAGGTGATATCAGTTGAAGATTTGAAAGAGGGAAGGCCACTCTGAATTATGGGAGGGGTACTGGCATCAAATTACAAGAAGCATTAAAGTCAAACAAAAGTAACTATGGTTAGTCAGGAAGCAAAAAGTGTGAGAGGAAGAGGCCAGGGAATAGGCAGAACACGACCAGATAAATAAACCTTAGGAAATTTGAAGCATACAAGGATGTGAGACAGACAAGACTGAAATGTTGAAGAGTCCACCAAATGTAAAAAAAAAAAAAAAAAAAAAGATTAAAATTGGCAGAAGACAGAACAAGGTAAAAAAAAAAAAAGTAGTCTTTCAGCTTTCAAAAGTTGAGCACAGAAAAGTTAGGAAGCATGAAGGACTTCCACGGTGCAGATGCTTCCAGAACCCAACACCATAAACAACAGCTGCAGCCTTAAACCCAATCAAGCTGGAATAGAAAATGTGGAGGCAAGGGGCTCTGGGACCAGGGGTAGACAGAGCAGGAGTCGTGGGAAGCAGCAGGGTCTCACACATACACACCCTCAGGGTTGAGACTGGACACTAGAGGGTTTTGTAGATTCCGTGGGTGTCCCAGGAACTGTTTGGCAGTGGGGCGAGGAGGAGACTCCACTGGAGTTACACTGCGGCCTGATGCAAAAAAAAAAAAGAGAGAGAGAAATGTCTTCAGCGGATGAGTCACAATTATCTAATGACAAAGAACAAAATCAGTTTCCATACTACCATTTCTATAGCCTTCCTGGAGAAAGTGTGCCATTTCCAACTGCTCCTGCAGCTCTGTGCGTGAGTGGGTATGTGCTGGCAGGACACCTGTCTGTTGGATAAACTGCTGCAGGTTACACTGCCGCAGCTCCTTATTCAGCTCCTCCAGCTCGTCTTGTTTGGCCTAAGATGGAAAAAATGTTTTTTATCATGAATAAAAAAACAAGGAGGATGCAGATCCAGTCCACACAGACTCATTGAAGACTAATGGCAAGTGTATCTATACATAAAAGAAGATGTTGCGTGCCACATCTAGATGGCATTTTCAATGGGATAATACGCCGTTTTATTGGAACTCTTTTTAATTTTACCACAAGGGGGCAGCAGAGTCAACTACTCAATTCCCAGTGATGGAGAAGATACCGTCAGTTATATCAGCTATAATTAAGGAAAATCTGAACTTCATAAGTATTTGAGTGCAGCACTCAACTTTATGCCCACAGGGTGAACTCTCATGCATGCATATACGTTAGTCACTGACTTCATCAACCATTTGTGCTGTGTCTACACACAGTGCAGAAATAAGCAGAAGCATACTATGGCTTCTTTGCACTCTGCTGGTATGTGCTTATGTGTAGGAGGTGGGGGTAATTGACGTTGGGCTGAGGAAGCCTGCTGAAGTAGATCGCACCTGCAGGTCTGCCTCCATTAGCCTGATGACAGGAACGCTGTGCTCATCACCACCAACATTTAAACGCTCGCCTGGCTGCCTCGACAGACCAGCTGACTGATGACTGACACAGACCCCATTCCATCACTATGGGCTTTATCAGTCACGCTGTCGGTGTTTTAACTTCTCACTTACAGGAAATAAAGGCCTCTTATTTCCTAAAAGCAGTTATTTACTGGGTAGCAACAGGCTTGTGGGGAAATTTAGCACTGACATGTAAAAAAAAAAAAGTCATATGCTCTCTTTTAAATTGATAATTTGTAGACAGTTGGAAGATTGCTCTGAGAGTTTATAATGCAGAATTCATGTTACTTCCATCAATAGAACAATAAATCTCTTGAATTCACGCCTAGATTTAGACACATAACTATAGGTTTGACTGACTGAAAATCAAATAAGCCTTTTATTATGTTTTAATGCTTTTATTAATGTTTTGTAGTCACATTTAATTGTGGCAGAAATTCAACCTCAACCTTCCACAATACTACTGTGGAGGTGGAATTAAACTTTCATCGGTCCTGTCTGGCACTAACTCCATGAAACAGTCCTGGGTTTCATCTGACTTATGAGGAAGTTTAAAGCTTGGTTAAAGATGAGTTAGACTTTTATAAAGACATCTACCCACATCTACTCTATGACACAAAACTGAATCAAAAAATCCAAATTAAGGGGCTTTTGTTTAATCCTTTTTAATTTTTTTCTACAAAGAGAACTACAAAAATGTATATGTATGTTGATGCAATTTAAACATTTTTAGTTACAACATAGTTTCAACATGCATTGTATAAAAGATGACACTTGTCAAATCACTTTAGATAAACAATAAATGAAAACATTATCATGCATGGAAGGATACGAGTTTACAGTATCAAGTCATCATGTCATAGTAAATAAAGTTTCTTTCAGAATTCATTTTTTTTATTTTTGAGTGTCTCTGAACTGCTGTAAGTCTGCTGTATGTTGCAGGAAGGAGAGGGATATAGTTTACATTAATGCAAAAAATCAGTTTACAGTACACCCATCAAATGACAAATCAAGGGCTGTTTTTAAATTAAAGCCCTTTTTCAAGTACCGTCACCTCTCTCCTTACCTGCACCAGAGACTCTGCCTTCCCCAGAGCCTTGTGAGTCTCAGATAGCTGCTCCTCCAGTTCTGTCCCATGCCTCTGCTGGCTCAGTAGCTCTGCAGTCACAGCATCAAGTGACTCCTCAGGCGCCTTGGCTTTGGCCTCTGCCTGGCTCTCCCTCTGGATCTCTTGTTCCAGCTGAGCAGAGCGGACCGAGAACTCATGGAGCCTTCTTCCACAGTCGTCCAGCTTGGCATGGAGCTCCCCCAGCTTCCTCCTCATTCCTCGCTCCTTCTCTATCTCTGCTTGAAGTTCCTCCTCCCAGTACTGCTCATGAGCAAGCTCGGACTGGTTCCTGCGCATTGCTAGCTCTAAAGTGTCCATCTCATCTTGCCATCGAACATCAGAGACTGGTGAGGGACTTGGAGAGGGATATGTATGCTCCCAGGAATGTGAATCCCTCTCGAGGGCTTCTAGCTGAGACTCAATGGCTCTTAGTCGCTCTTGCTGCTGAAGAACTTTCCTAAAGACCTCCTCTTTTGATAGACCTACAGGTGGTGAAGGAGAGGGGGATGGCACATTAGGGGATGCAGGACTGGGTGAAAGGGATGGGGAAGCTCTTTGCTCTGGAGAGTCCCTAGGAGACTTCTTAAACTGTTTGGTCTTGGTTTTAGGGGAAGTGGATGGCCCCAAGTTAAAGGTAAGGGCTTTCTTAGGCTGATTACGTTGTTTCAAAGGCTCTGGTTCAGGATGCTTGGGCAGTGGGATGGGAGTTGGTCTTTCTTGATTTGAACTAGGTGCATCACTGGTGCTTGGGCCAGTGCGGCGCAGGAAGAACTGAACTTCATTGCCATGCTGGCCTAACTTTGCCAGGGACTCCAGCGGCCTCTCTGTGGCCAGCAGCTGTCTTTCTGTGTCCCTCAAACGCTGGATAAGAACATATCGGCCTGTCTGGCCTGCGGAACAAAGAGAGAAATACAAAGTGAAGATCAATAATTATATGCATGAAAACAACACAGAGCCTAAAGAACTGCATAATGCTCCTTGTTCTGAACTAAGGCCATATTTTCCTTTAAAACTTGATAATCAACTGCCATTATTTCTTCATTTCTAAATAGCGAGTTTCCTCATCCGCCTCACCCTGTTTCTACACAAGTGATATTAAAAGAGCAGATGCCACCACAAGCATTATAATGATGCTGCTTTGTGTAAATTTCTGTAACTGAGCACTGAAAGACAAGGTAACTGCATAAGACTTGCAGAACAAGTGAAAAATAAACTGAAGTTTCCACAAGGACTTTGAAATTAGGGCAAAATCTCCCCAATGACTTGGCAGGCAGCTCACTCATGGAAGGAGGAGAGTGCTAAATCTGGAGTTATGTTGTTCAATGCTGCTGTGACGTGTAGTTTTGAATTAAGCCAGAGGATAGAGAAACAGAGAGCCGGCTCAAATCCAAGCTGACCTGCTGATGATCATGCAGAGGACTCGATTTGGTTCAGTGGAGAATGAAAAGGTGGAAGAAGAACAGAATACCTGCAGCCTCATCACGGCACGCATTAGGAAACTGGTTTTCATTAAAATCTCTTTGCCAAGAGCTGCTTTCTAACCAGTATAGGCTTTTAGATAAACTGTCACACTGAGACAAAAAAGGTGTGACACCGATTTCAAAAACGGAGGAACTCACCAATGGCCTGTGCCAAAGCAATGACGACATCCTGGCAAGAAGTCTCCTCCGAAAGGCCGCACACCACCCGCACCACTCCATCCACCCACACTTTGAGCTCCATCTGGGACCAGGCAGGACAGGGTGAATGGTAAGATGGTTCTCTATAGAGATCGGCTCAGCTTGGCTTCACACAGCTTATCATTGCATGCCCTCTGTAAAAATAAAAGGAAAAGTAGACAGAGACAAAAAGTATGTTAATGGGATAGACTAATCTAGAATTTTACATCCTGCTTGCAAGGGAGAATATTTGTAAAATAAAGTAACTACATGTTCCTTGAGGTAATAGAACATTTAAAAAAAAGGAAAAAAAAGACTATGGAGTAAGATCATTATGTACGGTTGGGAGTAACACATGACATAACTTGTTGATCGTGTACAGGATATCCTCATATGCTAGTCATGTTAATGACATATCAGTTTACACAGCAAACAGTACTGACGTCAAATATGTCTTGAGCAGAGTTAGAGCGTCATAGCTGTAATTTTTCAAGATTAACAGCCAACGGTTAAAACATTGTAATATTTAGTTAAGTTCATAGTGGTTAGTAAAGAGTCCCAACAGTATCCTGTGGACCTGTGAGCATAAATGCCAGTCTGTAACCCAATTAAACGCTCTGCTGCCTTCCTTCAAAGCTGTTATGATAGCTTATTGCTAAAGGGAACTGACAGGGAAAGCTGAGCAAGTCAAGAGTGTCTATGTTTGTGAGAGAAGAAACACACAGAAACATAGCAGGAGAGACAGCAACCGTGTGTGTGTGTGTGTGTGTGTGTGTGTGTGTGTTTAGTTTGACTGGACTCAGCAGGCCCATAACTAAATCCCATTTGACTTCGAAGAGAATATCATTACACTTGGTCCTGCCCTTTGTCTTTAGTTTAACAGCTAAACTTCAAAACAGGGTTATAAATCAATGTATACACATAAAAAAGTTTTATGCTTCAGGCAGTTTTAGAGTTATCTCCTGAACTTGGCATGGTAAATGAAAGTTTGTAGCCCAGGTGGCTAAAAGGCAACTTCTCACAGACAGACAGATGGTGTTCTGTTTCTATCTGTCTCTCAGGTTCTCAGTAGGAGGGGTTTTACTATCAGCCTTGCCATTATCTGGCCCTTAATTCAGAGTATGGCTTTGCTCCACTGGCTGCCTATTTGGAACAGCTTTGGAGGAATGCACTTACTTCATCTTCCAGCCGGAAGAATTCCCGCCTTTCTTAACAAAGCGCATCACCCCACCCCTCCTCTGCTGGTGACCTGCTTGCCCTGCACCGCCATCACTTCTCCACTGTTTAGATGCCAAACACAAACTCTGCTGGGGAGCAATAGACTATCTGATTTGGCAACAACACCATGAAGAACATCTCAACATTACACCACCTACAGAGGGAATGACAGCATGCCTCAGAGATTGAACATTATCACAGGAAACAAGCAGGGGATGTTATGGATGATCACATGTGGCAGGAATTCTTTTGAGTGATCTGAGGAAGGAGGTTACATCTGGAAAGAAATCTGATATGAAAAGGGAGTACTTATCAAAATCAAAAACCATAAATTTCAAAACCTCAGAGAAGTCAAAACTTTTTTTGAGATAGTACAGAGCGTGCTGTGTTGCAATACATAATTAAGTCTGGCTGGTGAAGCTGCAGCAAGACAATATTTCATTTCAGATACATAAAAACAGATTACAAAACTCTAAGAGCACTTGACACTTGAAATGTTTCCTCAAATGCATGACACAAGTTAAGAGAAAAAAGGGCCCACAAAACTAGTTTTAATATAATTCTCAAGCCAACCAAAGCTAAAACTAAGTTTGTATGTATCAGACTTTTGTTTAGAATCACATTTAATGGAAAAAAAAAAAAAAAAACATCTACCAGCTTGGAATGTCACTCTCCCATGATGCTTAGCTCTTGTACCTCTGGCTAATGAAATGTGATCATCTGCACAAACAGGAAACTCAAAGGCCTCTGGGTCTTAGGTTGCTGGATGTTCTTTTTGTCACTGGCACAGCAAAACTGACAACCAGACATCTGACCTTCCTGAACCAGTTCATCTTCTGAGCATAGCTTAGAAAGTGAAACATTCTACCAAACATAAACTCTGATCAATGACAATAGCTTAGAAAATATTAACAATATGTAAGAATTCAAAGTATTTCAATCAAAATATGGCAAAATGAGTGAAACAGGTATAGAAAATGGGTTGACCAAAGTTTGCTGCATAATATTTGCTATCAGATTCATGACATATGCTGGAGACTATTTTGCGTGCCCTGAGTCATTAAATACACACACTCCTTCTAATCCACATCGTAAATGTTATCCAAAACCAATGCTGTAACCACATGGCAACATTCAAGCCTCCCAAAAGCTCTGATCACAGGTTACCTCTACCTTACAAGGAAAAAAAGACCTTAAAAAAAAAAAAAATTCCCAAACCCACTGATACTTTCACCCAAGCCCCACCCACCTAAACAATAAAGAACACAGTTTCAGCTGAAACTCTGACCTCTGGCCAGTCACGCATTCTTCCAGCGGAAGAAATTACAAAGAGATATGATTGCTTTGCAGGGGATCAGCACAAGTGAATGAATGAATGAAAGAAAATGAAACAGACAAGACGTTGGAATGTGAAAGGTTGACAGAGCAAGTGAGAACAACAGACTGGAAAATAAAAGCCAGAACATAAAAATGCTGACATATAAAAACAAATGATAAAGAAAAGAAGTGGGATTAGGGTCATATGTCATTATTCCCCTCTCCACTCTCATTATCACTCATTCATCATGCTAACCCGCTTTGCGTCTTTCATCAGTCTTTGCCTCTCCGTCTCCGTTCAGTAACAACCCCCTCAGGTCCTTGGTGAATTTGACTCAAGGCAGAGGTGGTTAACATCACAGCCCTGCATGGGGCATGATTCGGCTCGCCTGTGTGCCACTCTGGGTAAGCAACAGTATTGAGCTCCAAATACTGGAGATAGTCAGTTCTGGATAAGCTGAGAAGTAAAAAACTTCCATAGAACAAATCTATTTTTATTTACATGAAATGTCTGTAGTATTTTATACATACACAAATATCATAATGAATACATACATGTCAGAAAAAGTTATTTTCTGAGCTTTGGGAGATATCTTCTCACCAACAGTTTTTTATACGTCACATAAATTCATACAAGTGGACAGCTACACCTTTAACCCTCAATTTTCTTCCAAAGGTTAATCTGTGTTAATCATAAACAGTTTTGGGAAACATTCAAGGTTATTAATGGACTTCAGCTAGCCAATGCCCGAGGCTACATGACGAGCTTAGTTACTGGGTGTGTTAATGTGTATGTGAGTGTGCACAAAGCACCGTCCTATAGCAGAGTAATGGTCAAAGGTTGGGCATGCATGCATTCATGTTTGTATGCACAAGCAGTCATGCCATTTAGGCCTATTTTTATGAGAGGCATTTGCAGCTCAGAGTGATTTCTGCACTATCTCTCCAGCACCAGAAGCTTGAAAACAATCGCAGGGGTAAGCAGCAGAGTGCACGTCACAAACTCCCTCAGATCTTACAAACAGATGGTTTCAGAAACACAACAAGAGCAGACTAACAGCTTGTCCTATCAGCATCTGCAGAGAGAAATCAAGCCTTGGCCCAGACTGATTTAAGTGTATATAAGAGGATGATTATTGACGTTACAGGACAATGAACAATGCTGGGAGAAGCTGTGCCCTCTGTGCCACTCAGCTCCTGGTTGGCAGTGACAAACACTCAAAGAGCCAGTAACACGCTGGCACCGAGCAGCATGGTCTCATCTGTACAGACATTATTGTTGCTCTTGTTCTGCACTCAGCAGACAGTATTGTGTCTTTTGTGGCCTCCAGCATTGCTGAGTGGCCAGCTACACCAGCTTTTACAGTCGTTCTGGTACATGCACGTTACCACTGATAAAACTAGTAAAAGGGAAAACAGATACTCTCTCTTGTCCTGCCTCGCCACCTGTTTTGCATCTTCTACTTTACCTCCTTCTTCTTCGTCCTCCAGTGCTTCAGTCTATCAAGGAAGTGTGTTCTTATGTGTTGACTGACAAGACCAAAAACAAAGAGCAACAATAATTATTTATAATGATGTAAAATTGTCTTTTCAGGAATTATATCTCTGGGGAAATTTTGTGATGAATCAGCTGCCTCTGCTTTGAAGCACCACAATGCACTTTTGTAAATGTAAAAATATCAGCCTCAATTTCATCAGAAGGAATATTTGCCTATTTTTATAGCGTAACATCTAGCTGTAGTGGTGTCCCATTCCTACCATCATCAAAAGTTAGGTAACTTTGGATATGCTCTTTCAGGATTAAAAATGATTAGGGTATTGCCCATGTGAGGAATCTTTTTCAAACAAAGGTATGTAGTTAGTGTTAAAAACAGTTGGATTATAAGAACAATCATCAGTAGTGAGTAGACTTACCTAGTCAGTAGGTGGGCTTTGGACACTTTTTTGTTACTCTTAAATTGCCATTCTCTGCTCTTAAACGTCCACCAGTTTGAGAATTTCCACGAAGTGTCATTTATTTTGGGCAGCATGGTGGCTTAGTAGTTAGCACTGTTACCTCACAGCAAGAAGGTTACTGGTTTGACTCCCAGCCCGGCAGGAGTCTTTCTGTGTGGACTTTGCGTGCTCTCCTCATGGATTGCGTGGGTTCCCTCCAGGTTCTCTGGCTTCCTCCCACAGTCCAAAAACATGTATGTTAGGGTAACTGAGAATTCTAAATTGCCCGTAGATGAGTGTGGGTGGTTGTTTGCCTATATATGTGGCCCTGCGATGGACTGGCAACCTGTCTAGGGTGTACCCTTGCCTTTCGCCTTAATGAACTGGGATTGGCTCTGGCAGACCCCCGTGACCCTGTAGATGGATTCAGTGGGTATAGAAAATGAATGGATGGATGTCACTTATTTCAAAATATCGATCCTTTTTTTTTTTTTAAAAAAAGAAAGTAAAAGTTGCCTCCAAGATTAAAATGTGCTAATCCCTGTACAAAACATCTGTGAAATACACAACCAAAATAGTCCTCGGGCACAATCAGAAGACATTTGGGGAGAGACATTACATGACATAACACACACAGGCCTAACCTAACACCACATGTTTAATTCTAATAACTGTATCTTCTAACTTTATCAAAACAATGTTTTCTAAATTCTCCAGAAGTCTCCAGCAAGTCTCAACACACAATATGTGTCATGCAGAACTCGTCATGAGCAGAGCTCCGGTGCCTGCAGGCAGAGAGAAGACAGTGTCCCACTGGGCATGTGAGGAAACTAGATATAAGATCTGAAGGCTTCTATTGGGCGACATTAAAAGTTAATAACTTTCCATGGTAGGGCCAGGCTGCAGCACGCTCTCCAGATACACTGCTGGTTAATTAGACAGAACGGTTGCCTGGTTCTCTGCTTACAGAACTTCGCTGAAGCTTCAGCACACCTAATGAATAATGCATTTTTTCACAGCACATTAATTTGGCAAATATTTCTCAGAACAAAGTCCTAATGCTTGTTACCGTCTATCTATTTGAAAATGTCCCCTTCTGTGCGTGTGTCTCTATTCTATTGACATGTTAATGACTCAGTGAGAAGGAATCAGAAACAGCACTAATAAGCTTAGGTTTTCGTACTTGCATACAGGGATCTGTTGCTGCAGCCTGCAGCCTTTACTACTAAGATTAGGTAAAGAAAAAGTGAAAATTCAGTGAGAGGATCAGGGGTTCATATGCTAATTCAGAGGGAACCTCTGAATCAAAAGCAAAGGTCAGCAGTGATACCTAGCATGAAACTTACTAGTTTGTAAAAACTTTTAACCTCATCCCAAATCAACAACAAAAGTAAAAGGCGATTCTTCACCTTTTAACTTTTGGACACTCAGCAGATCTTCCACTGAAGTATGGCTATCAACATGTGGTTGTTACTACCACTGCTGTCACACTGCAAAACTAGCACTTACTGTCAAAGTGAAGTACTTGCAGAAGCAAAAGGAGACCCGTCCTGAACCACAAGAGATACAGAAAGTGTACAAATGTAGAAAATAGAAAAAAGGTTTTGTATTTATTTTAATATATTTTTAAGATCTGCAGCAACTCAGCAAATGTTTTGCATTTGTTTGAAAGGTGATAAGGTGCACTCGTGTGTTGTGGCCACAACAGTTTACACAACCCTGGCCACAATAAAACACTACTCCATTATTCATCTCACCAAGTGAAAAATTCTTACCTGGTTTGACAGTCACTCATTTCAACCCCGGAAACAAAGCGGAGATGAGTCATTAAAGAGGAATTTCTGTGCGCTGACTCATGGATCCACACCCATAGAGACGTGAGGTAATCATGAGGATGGGACTAAAAGATTGTACTGTACATGGTCTATGAAGAGCCATGTAGAGTTGCTCTCCAGTGAGAGACCAGATTGGGAAGAGTGGTGAGGCTACCTGCAGGCTGAGTCATACAAGAACAGGAGTTTGGATTGTTGGGCGAGCCAGGGAAGATGGCCTTAAGACTGCTGACGGGCACCCATGTGTAATTATATACTCTAGATCTGACTCAGCACTGCATGTGAGGGAAGTAAGACATTTAGGTATTCCCAAATAGATGTTTCTCACACAGCAGATATGCTCACATACAGTAATTTGGACAGTGTGCACATGTGCATGTATACAATCTTCAAATAGTCAGAGGAAGGTACTCAATTAGTCACAGTCAAAATAATATGTTATACAGGCAAAGGTATAGATGCCACACACACAGACTCAACTAAATAATGATGCTTAATTCTGGACTATGTGTGAAGTATGTACCCACAGAAGTCATCCCCTTACTCTAAAGGATTTACACAGAACATTAGTGGAAAATATGTCATCTTAAATTTATCACCACACATTATTTATATTTACTCTTTTTCAAGTTTATACAATGATGCGGTCTGACTTCCAGCATGCATTTATGTCTCATTGAGGAGTCAAGAAAACCGTGGCCTGCAGCGTCACATTTTGATGATGAACTCATTAGCAATTTAGAGACCATTTTCGTGACTGTTCTATTCAATTATTCACTGCTGTTTTTTGTAATCCTGAATACTTGAAGCACAATCTAAAATAAACCACAAAAATAAAACTACTTAATGAAAAACTAGGCTGATTTTTGACCATTTTGATTTTTGTAGAGCCAGGGATCTACAAAAATCAAGGTAAAATTTAAATTTTACTATTAGCTGCTCCCCTGCATGTTTAACTAACAGCATACTGTAGTCGATTTTAGTTTTACACTGGACTAAAATGGCTTTCATTTCAACCTATTACAAACTATGTAGTGTCAAAAAGGCTGCACTCAATACAAATAACAACAAATATTCCTATTAAATAACATCTTTATAGAAGGCAATATGCAAACAGCTGAAAGTTAGAACAGTGAAGCAGTAAAGCAAGCTCTACCACTTGTAATGCTGTAATCTCTGTTTGAAAGCATTTAAAAGACATTATCAAGTGATGAAGTTTTACAGATGTTATTTTGTCCTAAACAAGTCTAATGCATTGATTCCCATGTTAAAGTGTTTGACTTTAGTGTAGCACTAATATTGTCTCTTAGAGAGATAGTCATTATTGCATGTTTTGTTTCAAAATTCTCCACACATTCTCTAATGGACACAGGTCAGGGCTACAAGCCAAGCAAATGCACCGCCTTCTTCTTCCTCAGCCTTGTCTTTTTAATGTGTGGACAATGTGATTTTGCATTGTCTTGTTGAAAAATTCATGAACATCCTTGGAGGAGACGTTTGGCTTGAAGTCTCAATGTACTTTTCTGCATTAATGCTGCCATGACAAAAATGCAAATTACCTTTACAAAGGCCACTGATGCAACCCTATGTTTACCCCCGTACTAACCCCTGCCCTTGAATGTGTTTCTTATAATACTCTTTATGGAATACTGTTTAGTCTTTTCCACTGTGTGATGGGAGAAACATTGACAGTTCCTCAGGACAAGATTATCATAAAGTTTCCATCGTTTATAATACGATAAGTATTAAGTGGCTTTTCTGAATGTAATTCAATTCAATTCTATTCAATATACTTTATTGTTGTCCTAAGAGAAATGAATCCCTAACTTTGTATTTTAGTGCTTGACAAAGGTTTTCCAAAGAAATTCCTCGATCAAGTAACTGTATTTTCAATCTGAAGATCACAAGTTTAAGTCTTGAACTTTATGCACTGAAACACCTCCAGCTTCATTTAATCATTAAATGATATTATGCACTGCAGAAGGAAAAAATATGCAAATTGCTCTTTCTCTTTGCTATTTTTTAAAGACTTAAATTTCAATAAAAAAATTCCATAACAACAAAAAGTAATTCTGCAACTTCTCCAAAACTTACAAAATTGTACTTGTCTTGGTTTTTCATGAACATGGGAATATAAACAATTGGGCATCATTTAATATAGAAGAGTTCAAACTGTTTTTGACTTAAGAGGTATTACTGAAAGTTTATTTCTTTGTCACTAGACTTGCTTTGACTTTTTATCAGACATTAACCTCCTAATACCTGATGTACACGTATGTGGATGTCACACATTTTGTTGTCTATGTCATAATACTCATTTTCTTAACTAGGACCCAAAGCAACAAGGAAAAAAATTGCACTAGGTCTTAGGAGGTTAATTCAATGCAAATCTATGATTCAGTATGCACTTGGAAGTCCCTATCAGATTCAAGGGATACTTGCCATTAACAAGCCCATGGGAAAAAGAAAAATCTCACTGGAATCTCAAAGTCTCACAGCTAATTTGCGTACATGCAGCACTACTCTGTTGCATAATGTGAAACAACCTCACTTCAGTCTTAAAGCAGGTAAACTACTCATAAATCCAAGGCTGAGCATTCTTAGGCACAGTTGAAAAAGCAACATTACAATGAAGACACTGAAAATACAGATTTCTCTGTTGATTCAATGTTTTCACAGATGAAAGAGAGGAATTTCACTCAGTTTCTTCCCAAGACATCAATCTCCTGTCATGACCATCACACGGGCATTTCACAAGCGACCACCATGGCTAATGCAATCCTTCCACTGCTGGTTTTGATTTGATCTGACTTTGATACAGAAAGTTAGACCTCCTGAACAAGACAAACTTTGAAGAAATCACAGAAAGTTTAGGAGACAGCCATCAGCTGTACAGATCAGTCCCACTGGAATGCAAAACATCTCTTCCCAATATTTACCTAGGGAGTTCCAGCACACCTGGCCCTTAGGGAGAGGGATACAGATAAACACAGCCATGGAAAGACAGCCCAGAGGTGGTATGCATACATGAACCTTCAGATGACCTATCATAGCGGAAACTTGTAAAAATATCGTTAAACACTGATAAAATCAAACATTTTGTTTCAATAAAGGTGCTTCATTCCACAAAAAATGCTACTTAGATGTCAAGATAAGATCTGTGGGAGGTTTGAATAAGCACTCTGGTATTCACACCATAAAACTACAAGCAACGTCTCCTTCTAAAAGGCCATGCAGTCATATTCTAAATAAACTTGTAAACCAAACAGTGTTTAGATTAAAGACTAGCAGAGCCAATAGGCTGCAAGAAAAAAGGATATCTTAAAAATTACTATCAGAAATGTTTGATCATCTTTTCCACTTTCTTCTATTTTTATTAGACAGAGGTAAAAAAAGAACACCAGTTTAGAATAATAATGATCTTTGTCCATTAGATTGTAATGTACAGCTTGATACAAATAGTACGCCTTTTGTTTCCACACCCAGTAGTACCACTTCCATACAAGCAGCAAATGTTAGTGATCATGGGAACGCCAACTGCAACTTTCCATATGTCTTCTTGACCAAGCACCAACCATCTTACCTGCACATTGAGGCTCATGTGGAACTAAGTTTTGTTGTGGCTCCTCAACTGACCTGGAGGCTGACTCCAAAAGCCAGTCAACCTTTATTGACTCCCATGTTAAAATGTCTGACTTTAGAGCAGAAATAAACATATTTCCAGCCTGGTTCAAGTAGCTGTTTTGCTCTCAATCGTTTAATTTCACATGCATGACAACTCTGAGGGGGTGATTTTTTTTTTATTGTTGTTGTTTTTGGGTTTTTTTGTTTTGTTTTTTTGGGGGGGGGGGTTTGCCAGGCGAGGAGAATTTCCATGACATTACATTTATTTCTAATATGACTGATTGACAGTCAGCTCAGCAAATGGCTAAAAGTTATCGCTTCCTGATCCGGAATTGTTACCTACAGTGCTTAGCAAAGCAAGTAGACGTTCGTAATTACCCAGCGTTGGCTGAATGTGGATGTCATTTTTAATTTTGCCGTTAAGTTAACATGCTAAGTGTATATTCTGCTATAAACGTCTGGCTGCAGCTCTGCATTTATTTCAGCGGGGTTTGGCTGAAGGAGCTGGGAGCAATGCTAACTTTGATTAACGTACGGTGGGCGGCTTCCGAAGCAACATGGCTGCGTCCCATACCAAGAAAAACGGGCTTCAAAACCGGTCTTCAGAAACCAATGCGTCACGTGACCCAATGCTTAGTCCATTGTTTTATGCAGTCGACGATATTGACATGACATAAACAATACAACAATAGGGGCTATAGCTTTGTAAAGCATTCTTAAACCAAAGAAAGACCTGCTGCTATACCTATAGTTATTTTTAATGCAATTCAAGAAGTAAATTGACAGATCTGCTAAAACAAATTAAAATTCCCAGGCTTTGGATTTGAATAAAATAGGCTAATATACTGTAAATCTAAAAAGTAAAAATGCTAACATAAATTGTGAGGTAAAAGACAAAACACAAAAAATTACTAATCTCACCAACCATTTGAGGAAGGCTTTGACAATGCAGCAGCTTCTGATGTGCAGTTCTGTTTTTGTAATACTGAGTTCTGACACCCAACCCTGACTGAACTCACATAAAGTGGAATGTTTGTGTTGCATGTGGAGCACAAGGCTTGGGTGGGCCTCTCAATATGTTTGATTTATAGTTTGATGGCTGGGTGTCATGCAACTCCCTGTCTCCCTGTCATTACTCCGAGAAAGGGTAACGATCACGCCTTACAGAGCAGTGAAGTCAGTCAAAATGAGTGAGGATACAAAAGGAAGGGAGGGTGCAGATTTATCGTACTCTCACAGCATCTTTGGGAATAATCTAGTATAGCTGTGTAAGGTGCCCCGCTACATGATCACCAAGGTGATCTTTGGCATGGATACACAAACATATGTATACTGATGAGAATAATGTTGCTGAGTTTACATATGAGAGATATATTGGCCACCTCATGGGAATGACAAAGAAAGAAGACATGGGAGGGAAAGGTTTAACAAGAGTACAAAGACAAGTGTTTGTTAAAGAGGGACTATTCAGCAGTCGGGACACAGACGCAAACTGAGATATATCCAAATGAAACTGACCACATTTGTCCAGGTTTTTCACAGTCACCTCAGCAAACCTGCATCTTTGAAAGAATCCCATCAGTCTGAGCAAAGCACTGCATTTGAAACCACAAAGAAGAGGGTAATCTGACACTGAGAATATGACTTATCTGTTTATCTCTACGGATGAAAGACAGAGTCTGCTTTGGTCTCTTTGTCTCTGAGAGCAAGGAAGTCTAAACTGTACACAAAGATTGAGCAGTGATATATGACCGTTTATGTGTACGTGTGTATTTGTGTGCTTTTTTTATAAATCAAGAGTTAGCTTAGGGACCCAAAGGATTAATAATAATAATAATAATAATAATAATAATATTATTATTATTATTATTATTATTATTATTATTATTATTATTATTA
>JAOWBL010000021.1:17041743-17056589 GCA_028564865.1 Zenarchopterus dispar | reverse complement strand
GGAGCGTCTGAGTCGTTCAGTCCTGCACCTGGGTGGAATAATCCACTGGCTGAAAGAGCTGCCCATCAGCCACAGCTTGTTGTATAGAGCGTGGGAAGGATTGTCCAGGACTGAACAGATTTTGTCCTTCACCCTCTTCTCAGGCACCACCTCCAGACTGTCCAGCTCCAGTCCCACTACAGAACGGGCTTTCCTCACCAGCTTATTAAGTCTGTTGGCATTGCCAGACATGGGTCCATCCCACCAGCACGCTACAGCAAAGAATAGTGCACTTATGGAAATCTTTAATGGCTTAAGTAATAATTTATTGCTTTAAATAGCAATAGATTAATAAAATATTTTTTAGTTAAATTCCAAAAATACTGTATTAATCCCCAAAGCTAAGTTAATTATAGCAGTAGCTTTCGTGTCTCTTCAAATATTCACTTTAGAGAGTTATTGCTGTAGGCAGGAAGGATAAAAGTAAAATACAAAATAAAATACAAAATATAGCAAAATAAAAAAGAATTATTCATAACAATAATTATTTATAACATAATTAGTAATTTTTATTATCATCATTATTATTATTATTATTATTATTATTATTATTATTATTATTATTATTATTATTATTATTATTATTATTATTATTATTAATCACCGAATTCCCTTTTACTTTGGCCGGAGTTAGGACCCCGCGGAGGCCACCTTGGTAAGCCCTCCATCACGTAATATTGCTACGTCAATCGCGACCGGAAATAGTCAGGGAGCTATAGTAGTATCTACTTTTTGAAACTCGGACTCTCGTTTTCGGCCTATTTTTTCAGAAACTTACATTATCTTCTTTGTGTAATAATATTGTCAGAATACTGACGCAATAAATTGGTGTATAACGTACACAGAACTAGAAGGGTTTAAAGAGAAACATTCAACATCTCAACTGCCGTCGGCCTAAGGCTAATCGAAGGTTAGCCTAGCATCTGCTAGGTTTTTGTTAGCTGTCACTCCAGTTGGTTTCAAAGTCAGGTGTTTTCTCGCTTTACTTTACTTTGTCGCTTTATTAATAGTGCTTGAAAATACTTTCAACAAAGATGGCAGTTGTCAACGAAGGTGCATTAAGGAAAATGATAAAGGTAAGCTGATGTGACCGGTGACGTTGAGATTAGTGAATTTTCCTGGTTTCCTGGAGTGGGTAGTGTTCAAAAACGCTTTGTTTGTTTTCTGCTCATCTTTATTATTATTGTTGTTATTATTATCAGTGTTGTCGTATATTCATTTAAGTCGTTAAACATATAATATTGCTGTACTATTTAATGTTGTTATGGTTTGTTATCAGCTATATCAACACTATCAACTATCCTTGCCGGTTTGCGAATGTCACCGAAACTATAATTATAAGTTACTAATTATGAGTTAGTCCATGGGTTACTAAGCTTCTTCGATTGCTTTTAATGACAGAAACGCCACTTTGTTTCAGTTTTAAGTGCATCTAAATTCTTTAAAACAGTTAATAGTTTTTTTGTCTTAGTGTTTTTGTAATGTTTCTTGCAAATTTAAATTCATAAGGAAATTACAGTTACAGGTATAGTAAAATTATTCAGCCACTTTATATCATGCAAGTCACATTTTTTTGTGAGACAAATGAATGATTGTGGTTTTAAATTAAATTTTGTAGAGCTCATACTTGATCACATTTTAGAATTACATATTACGTTTAAGCCAGATATTGTACTTTCAGGGACATAATTACATCTTAGCAGTCCTCAAGTTAATACCTTCAACCTCCCAAAAGTAGCATCTGAATGCACAACAATTTATTAATTTTGCTATTAAATGTGTCAGCCCTTTCTAAACAGACAAACTGTCAGCAGCTGTGTCTGAGATTAAAATAAACTAATATACTCTATATTTGTTCTGCTATATTTTTTCTTGTATTTCAGCAATACAAATATAAAGATCTGACTGTTCGTGAGATAACCAATGTCATCTCCCAGTACAAGGATTTGAAGCCGGTTATGGATGCTTATGGTAAATTCAGATTTTAATTAGGTTGTCCATGTTTTGGCATTGTATGTTATGTTATATGCTCATTTGATGACATACATTCTCTTGTGTTTCAGTGTTTAATGATGGCTCTACAAGAGACCTGATGAGCTTAACGGGGACTGTCCCTGTGAGCTACAGAGGTAGATTATTTTCATCTTTCTTATTAAGAAAAATAATATGCCTAGTTCATAGTTTGCATTTTTCCTTTAGTTCAAAGGAAAAGTTCAAAATACTATATGACAGCAGGAAATTTAGTACTTTAAGTTTGCAAAGCAAACCTAAATACTAAATTATAGTAAATTGTTCCAAAATACCTAAGTGGACCCAGTATACTAAATTACATTAATTACAATCAAGTGCAAAAATGATGTATTCCATCACTTGTTGTAAAAGGAATTAAGTTTAAAAAAAAAAAAACCTGTGTGTTGGAAGGTGAAGAGAGACTCTAATACAACTGTGGAAAAAACTTACATAACTGCACAATTGAACTTAATAGTGACGGAAAATACAGCCAGATGAAATCATAAAAAAAGAACTTCAAGGTCTAATTTCTGTCAGTACAAAGTGAACTGAAAAAAATCTTATGCGTTTAATACATGGCTATTGGCAAGACTAGTATGTTGCAATATGCTTAATTATAGATAAACAAAGGTTGTAGTACAGTAATTACTGAAAGGCTTACCCAGCTAAAAGAGAGATGAGTGAAATGTGTTGTTGCCCTAAAACCAAATGTCTAACCACGTGAACTGTATAATACAAATGAGAAATATACTTTCTGAGTTAATCTCCAAGGCATTAGATGAGATAATTGGTTGATTTTGATGTTGCAGCAGTTGCAGGAAATATTATCAATCAAACCACTGCATAGATAATTGATGTCAAACTTGCATTTAATGTAAATATCCCATAACTTTTTGAAACAAGGCTACCATACAATGCACCAGTTAAACATGCAATGGGATTTGAAGACTTATGTATTACTGGTGCTTTTTTGTTTCTTTCCTGTAGGCAATGTCTACAACATCCCAGTGTGTTTGTGGTTGCTGGACACCTATCCCTACAATCCTCCCATATGTTTTGTTAAACCTACCAGTGCCATGATGATCAAGACTGGCAAACACATTGATGCCAATGGCAAAATCTATCTCCCTTATCTACACGAGTGGAAGCATGTAAGTATGAGACATTTGATCAGTATTAGTAGTGATCAAGGTTATCTGTAGTTATCTTTTGTGATATGTGTACATAAAGCCTCATTTTAACCTGACATGGATCTTGGGTCAGCTAATCACAAGTGGATACATCTGATATCTGGTTATAGGTGTGTACACAATGAGATATGATTACCTCAGACCACGTTCAGAGGTGTTGTGGACGCATGTGACAACAGTCTTTAAATGGTGTAATTGCAAATGTGTTCTGGGTCTCTCTGAAGGACACTCACCTGAGTTTGAGTTAGTCCATAAAGGAGTATTCTGTGTGGAAAAGTCCAAACATTCACAGAAAAGCTCCTGCTCCTAATATGCTTTTGTGTCTGCAGTAAGAGTGAGCAGATGGACTGATTTAGGTGTGGGGGTTTTGTAGCCATTCTCATGGCTTGTGTACCCATTTCCTCAATGCCAATTTACACAGCACTTATTCATGCCTATTAGACCTCTATTAATACTTCCAAAAGTGTAACAGCTGTGGAACAAAATGTTATGTCTCTGTGTCATTCACACAGCACAGCTGGGCAAATGATGGTGCTCCAGAGGCAAAACAAATGGGGCTTTAGATTTTGATTTATACACATGTTTTATTGTGTATGTCATTACAGATGAGTCACTATAAAATGGAGGACTCATGAAGATCACAAATATGATTTTGAGCCTATATTTCATCCCTGATCCCCTTAATGATGTTCTGATTTTGATATGCATGTTTTACAGCCTCAGTCAGACCTGTATGGTCTAATTCAGGTGATGATTGTTGTGTTTGGAGAGGAGCCCCCGGTATTCTCCCGTCCCACCACACAACCCCCCTACCAAGCTTTTCAAGCTGCTGGACCCCCTAACTGTAAGTTGGAAACATTTATGCTGTAAACAGGGTAATCTTAGGTGTTACTTCTTTGTTTGACAGCCTTAGAGAAGTATGGGGTTGATTGTTTTCCTACTAAGGCTGGTAAAAAGAATTTATACATTAAATACCTCTTAAGTTTTTCTGACATTTCAATGAGAAAACCCTTAATGTTACTGAGGCTCAACAATTAACTAATCAGTTAGCAGGTATGTCAGTAAATTTATTTGATAAAACTGTTTCTTATTTAATTACTTTATAAATAAAAAAGACTTAAAAATATTTATGTTTTAAAAGATGACAGTGTTGTTACAGATTACAAAAAAGACTGCAAAATTTATATTGGTCAAACAACTGAAATAGTGTTTGCTTAATCCAGTTTTTTTCTGTCTACTCACTTGGAGATGATTTTTTTAAAAGCTGTTACCTGGGGTACTGCATAATATTTTAAAACTAAAATATTGATGAATTAATAGGAAGAGTCATGTATAATGTACTTTTACTGAAAATTCATGGTGACCATCTAGATAATGAGTAAAATTAATATTTGGGTTTTTCATGTTTGTTTCTTGTTTATTCCCACATAGTTCAGTTGGTTTCACACCAGATTGTCAGGAATCATTTTTAATATATTGCCTGTATGGAATCATTTCATTATTTTGTATCTATGGGTAAACCTCCTGATTGCATCTTAAATTGTGCATTTACTTCCTTCATCACCAGATGGAGCTCACATATCACAGCATATTAGCGTTGGCATCACATAATTTGTAATAATCTCTATGAGGTTAAGCACAAGCTATGATGTATCTTTACACTTATATTTTCAAATTTGACTGTTTTCATAATATGTTTCTACCTCAGCTTCCTACATGCCTGGCATGCCTGCAGTCTCACCTTATGGCTCAAATCCTAACCCTGGGTAAGATGTTTGTTTTACAGTTGTCTTTCTTAGCCAGTATGCAGTTGGCAACCAGAACTCAGCATGTTTGTATACTTGTTATCGTCTCGCAACAAGCATGATCATCACTGAAACTAATTCAGTTACATTCATACCTGTAGATTTGCATTTAGCAACTATTGTTATTACTGTTGTTACTGTTATTATAATCATTTGTTTTGACATTTACTATTTGAATGTGCAAATGAGGTATTATGTGTTTAAAATAATTAGTAATGAACATAAAAATGCTCAAAGCAGAGGTTTGAGAATTGGCAAAGGTCTGTTTCAACATTTTTTATATAGTGTATCAGCCTGTTGCAAAAAAGTGTCTTCAAGAGGATTATGGATATTCATTTTTATCACTCTACAAATGCAGAAGTAATTGAAGAAATACTTCTTTTTTTTATCGTTTTATAAGAATTATATAATGCAAGTTGTGAATCATACATAAATTAATACCTCCATATAAATCTACACCATGTAGGTAAGAATAAAAGTGGAAACAGTTTTTCTAAGAAGCTATACGTAGATAAACTAATTAAATCTGACCCTATATATATATATATATTAAAATAGGCCTCTGTGTATTTGGATGTTTTCTTCTAGTCCTCTGAGATAAGACAAAAGAATGTTTTGTTTTTATAGCGTCATTCTTTCATCATAAGTGGAGGTAATAATTTTAAGCATAAAATCCAAAGCATTGACATGTGGATCATATAAACCAACATGTTATGTTTCAGGAGCTACCCAGTTTATCAGTACACTGGTGGAAACTCTTATCCAGCCACTCCTGGAGCTGCACATTATCCTACCCAGACTCCAGTCTCCACAGTGGGTAAGTATTACCAAAAGCTGTTTGGTACTTTTGTACATTTGTACAGAGAACTTTGCAAGATTTTCAAGGTCTTCATTTATGTCACAGACCTAATGAAGCATAAATATTTTCACTCAGGAAAAATGATTGTCTGCACCTTGTTATTTTTGTGTTGATATTAAAATGCTTTATTTCAAGTCATAGCAAAGCTAAGTTTTTTCCAGATAAAACTATGTCTCCATGTTCTTGACTTAACCTACAGTGAAGACCCTTGACCTTTTTACTCAAACTCTCTTACCCTTTGAGTGACTTCAGTGGCACGCTGAGCCCCCAGTGAAAGGCCATTGCTGTAACTAGAGTGGGGGGTATTAAAGGCCAGTGGGCTGGGTGCACCTTCCCAGCCCCCCACACACTCGAGGGCTCAGATGCCCCCAGTGCTGTATTTGAGATGTAACAGTACACAGTAAATGTGCACAAAGACAGTCCTGCAAAACTGGTCTTTGACCAATATGCAGGAAGAGCTGTAGTTGAGTCCTATATTTAGTAAAGAGGAGTGAGTTTGTCTGTGTGCTGAATAAACTCTGACATTTCCGACTTAAACTGCACACAAGGCAGACTAACAATTGTAGATTTAAATGCAAATTGAGGTACTGTAAAATTGATACAGTAATGCAAACTTGGCTTAGATCATGGTCAAAATTGTTTATAAAGCACATTTAAAGACAACATAATTGACCATAGTTACTTTACATTCAAATAAAAATTTGAAATGAAAAACAATAGGTAATAAGAGATAATAAAATCTAAAATGGTGCTTGGTCTACATGGGTGCCTTGCTTTGCTCAAGTGGAAAGCCAATGAGAAGAGGTGAAGAGTTGATATGTCTACAGTCTAAACACAATGTTTATGGAGAGATGAACTCTTCCACGCGATCAGAGCTTGAAAAGCTCAATCTTCTCTATATGCCTCACACTACCAGTCACATTGTTCAACCCTGTGCTATTCTGATTCAGTATGGATCAGATCTGATATTATACATTCATAACTACACATTTCTTGCACCAGGTATTATTTGGGATGCCTATTATGCATCAAAAACAACAGCAAACAAAATTTGTGAGACCACTGTCAACCAGGTTGATGGCCTCAACCTTGACCAGGTCAAGGGAGGATGGGAGGTCTGTTTGGATGGGGGTAGGAGAAGAGGATTCTGAGCTTGTTTCTGAACTGAAACTGTTAGCGAAAATCTGATCTCACTCCTGTTATTGGTGAGATCTTTTCAGTGACTCCTATCATTGCCATCACAGGCTATCATTTTACCATACTGCCACTGTCACACTGAGCCCATCTCTCTTGTTGCACTAAACTCTGTGTATGCATATAGGGGATTAGCCACAATGAATTGTAACATGTTTGTTCTCACTCGTGAATTTTTGTGTTCACACAGCTTAATCAATATGAAACTTTCCAATATAAAAAATGTGGAGGGAAAGTAGAATTTGGAGGAATGATCATTTTTATCAAGTTTAACAGGTGTAAAGAATCTGAAGGAGACTTTTTCATGAAGATCATGTGCACACTTTGCTATTAATTTCTCTCTTAATTCTTGTGACAGTCAAATGTCATCTTGTTTTGTATGGTTAAGAGGAGGGTTTGTAACATATTCTATTTGATGTGTAATTGCGATCACACTGCAAAATGGAAGAGTCTTTATTAAGTTTAAATTTGAGCATGTCCACCAATCTTTTAAATCCCTTTATGACAATATGTACTATATGATAAATAATCCACATTTTTGTGATTCTTTTTTAACCTTTGTCAGTGTTCTGGAAAAGCACTTTACATTGGTGGAGAAAAAACTAATTTCATGTTAAACAAAGAACAGTTGTTTTTCTGTCTGCTGTCCTCTGTTTCATCACATGGTCTCACATAGCTTTTTAATTTTTCCGTTCAAGGTCCAAGCAGAGATGGCACCATTGGTGAGGACACAATCCGTGCATCTCTGATTTCAGCTGTGAGTGACAAACTTCGCTGGAGGATGAAGGAGGAGATGGACAGAGCTCAGGCAGAGTTGGATGCACTGAAGCGAACAGAGGAGGATCTGAAGAAAGGACATCAGAAGCTGGAGGAAATGGTCTCAAGACTTGACCAGGAAGTGGTGAGATAGCTTACGTGTGTGTGTGTGTGTGTGTGTATTGTCTATTTTTCTTGTCTACTGCTTTCATCAAGATGACACTCTACTGTCATCGTCTCCACCAGACTGAAGTGGACAAGAACATTGAGCTGCTGAAAAGAAAGGATGAGGAGCTAAGAGAGGCTTTGGAGAAAATGGAGAACCAGTCGGAAAACAATGATATTGATGATGTCATCGTACCCACAGCTCCACTGTACAAACAGATATTGAACCTGTATGCTGAAGAGAATGCGATCGAAGACACAATCTTCTACCTGGGAGAAGCTCTCCGCAGAGGTGTCATAGACCTGGAAGTTTTTCTCAAGGTAGCCACATCAAAGTTGGATGAAACAACATTCACAAACGTTACTGTTGTCCTCTGCTGTGGCCGGCTTGTCTAACTCTTATTCTCCTTTATTGCAGCATGTACGCCTTCTGTCCAGAAAACAGTTCCAGCTTCGTGCTCTCATGCAGAAAGCTCGCAAGACTGCAGGCCTTAGTGACCTGTACTGACCCACAATGAATCATATCTGTGCTCTCTTCTTCCTGCTGTTTATTCCCTTTTTACTGTCTTCTTGTATATCAGCCAGCTGTCTTTTTTCTAACAGAAACAACAAAGGCGACATGTATTTAAGAAGAATTGTGAGATACCAAACTGTGACATCTCTAGGTGACACAGTTGTAAGTTGTTGGGCAGTGATAAATGCAAGAAATACAAATGACATCCCGTAGAGGTGGCATTATTCTGTGGCCCAATGTTCTCTGGAAACCCCCATTTCTCTGTGAACCATAGAGGCCAAAGCCTGATATGTGTACAACATATGCAACACTTGTTTACACTGAGCTGGTATGTTGACCTGTAAAGAGCATCCTGCTCCACCCACAGGTTTACTTAGGACTTCCTTTGCTGGAAAAAGTCATTTTGCCAGTAAGCACAAGAGGTAGAGGGCAAGGACTGAATGACTTTGTATAGATGTCCCCATTTCCACTTCCTCTGAGTTGTGGGTCATGTTCAGTAGTTTTGAAGTCATATGTATATCATTTTACACAATATATGTGATGATGAACATAGTGACTGACCTGAAACTGTTGCTTGTATGCTTCTGATTCACATTTCCCTCTCTTGTGATGGTGAGTAAGGGTTTTTGTTTGTTTGTTTGTTTGTTTTTAAATTCTATGCCAGCTGCTCCAGATTACTCTCTAGGCTGATTGAATCAACCAGTCAGAAATAAAAGATACCGTAGTTGTTTCACTCTGTATCGTGTCTCTACTAAAGGGGATTGGCAGATATCACAGAGAATCTGTTTTTTTTTTTTCTTTGTGCTATCCATTTATGGACATTATTGCTTAGAACATTAGGTTTCTATTAAATGTAAGGAAAATAAATTGTGGCTAAAGCTGAGGGCTAGAGGGTACAAAATAGTAAAATATTGTACTAATCAAAAAGCTAACTTATATGAAGTCTGGTCTAAATTTGCCTTTTACTAAAAGCACTTTGAATTGTATGATAGAATACCTGTTCTTTTTTTGTTTGTATTCATTTCAACCATATATCACCTGTTCTTTTATAGAGATTTCTGTAAATTAGTAAAAATAAATAAAACAAGGGGGAAAAAATGTCATCTGATCATTTCATTCATTATGAAGATGTAGTTTTATTTTTATAATTAAGTACCAAAGATATGACTGCTTAGGCATGCAGGTCAAATGCAACCATATATAGGTCGCATTGATTGATAAACTAACTGTTATAAACAGCTTTTCAGAATCTGATGATTAATTGTGAAAAATAAATATCCTGATATTACCCTCATGAAAAAGCTATAAGTCTTGCCTAAAAATCCTCTAATCCACCTTGAGTATAGGAAGTTGTGTACTTTGATAGAGAAACTGCAACTCTAGAAACAGAAAGCATTTTTTACTTCTTTTTTTTTTTTACTGTTTGGGTGATAAGAACAGGGGAAACTTGCATCTTCTCATCAGATTTATCTAATGTGAAAGGAAAATGGTAAATATCCATCTACGATGAAAGAACAAAATCCCTCTCAGTAACAAATCCCTCTTTTTTTTTTTTTTACTTTCCCCCATTTTTTTACTTGTATACATTTACTGTATTGCTGGTTATAAATGACATTGTAGTTTTTCTGTGTTCTTTCTCAAAAGAAAACCAGAGAAATATAAGTAAGGGCATTTTGGTGTGAAAACAACAGGACTGTTGACTCTTGACCTGACTGTGTATAATGATGTTGACTATTTTGTACTGGCTGTTATTTCTGTTTATCATGGCAGGACCTGTGAACTCTCCCATCTATGTCACTGCTCTTATGGTTAGTTATGTTTTAAGAAGGCTTCAGTGGAAAGCAGCTCGTGTAACATCACTTTACTCAACTGATAAGGTACTTTGGTATACAATATGCAGCAGTATTGTATCAACTGTAGGTTGACAGGGAGCCACTTTGACAGAGTATGGAATGCCTCTGTTAAAAATCTTATGAACCGAGAATACCAAGTGGAAAAAAATAACAATTGGTAACATCCACAGATTTCTTACAAACTCTACAGAGTACAGTAGAAGGAACAACTACACACAAAATGTACACATATTTGTAACATTCAAGTGGCAGACAATACATACACTTATATGCAAAGGCCAGAAGGGTCTACTTTAAATGATATTAAATAGATATGCTCTCTCTGAAACAGGGTGACTAAAACCTTTAGAGTAAGTGTTTATCAAAATTCAATCACAGATAGACAAAAACAGGTGGGTTTGCAAAGGAAAACGACACCAATGCATCAACATTCAAGTGTAACATCCAACTTTGATTGATTTAGATACAAACACCTGGCTTTTTTTTTTTTTAGATATAAGTCTTTTTGCCCATTTCTGTGAGGTACACAGGAGGTTGGGTGGCAGGGAGTCAACCACATGGCGTGAATCCAGCGAGAGTTGGGGATTTTAAAGGAGCGCCCTTCACAGGGTGAGCTCCTTTTGTACACCCCACAGAGTCTCGGCACTCTTCACCAGCTGCTTCTCCTCATCAGGCTTCAGTGTCATGTTAATGACATCTGTCAGGCCGCTGTTGCCCAGGACACAAGGGACGCTCAGGAAGACCTCATCCTTCACTCCATGCATGCCCTGTCCAGTAAAGAGAAAGAAAAAAGCAAGACAGGCGGTGGTTAGTAAAACAGCTCAATTTGCCAGACAGAAGACAGCATTGTTTACTCTAGTCTTCCTACCTGGACAAGCGTAGACACAGGGTGCACTTTGTGCAGATTCTTCATGATGCTCTCCACAAGATCAGCCACAGACATTCCAATAGCCCAGGATGTGTAGCCCTTCAGTTTGATAACTTCATAGGCTCTATGTTAAAACATCAATGTAAAAAAAAAGTTAGAGCAAGAACCGGGAACCTCATTTGTTCCTAAACCAAAAATAAATCAAGCAGTCAGTCTACTTTGCCACTGTACTCTTCGTTGAGAGAAATACATACCGGTATGTTTAGCAGTTTGTAATTCCAGTTTGCTATCTAATTGAACAAAGCTAACATTCAGATGGAGCAAATGCATGCCCCGTACACCTTTTCCAACACTACTACTTATTTCTTTGGAGTCCCTTGGTGTATATTTACCTCTAATCATTGTTCCAACAATGATTTCTTTTTTTAATTTTACACCTGGCACCTAAACATTGATGATAAGCCACAAGTTCAATGTAGCTAACCTCTCTAAAGACCCAGCAAATGCAAGATAAATCACGCTGACTTCCCTTGCATTTTGTCTGGCTGACAAAAGAATGGTGCAATAACAAGTGTGACTCAGTAAAGTGTTACATCATATGTCCACAGAGTAGCACTGCAACTTTATGATACAAAACCATTTAGTCAGACAAGAAAAGGGCGAACTATTCTAAATTATACAGATATTATTTGTATATTTGAACTGGCTGTGAGACCCCAGGGAAGGCTTTATCACAGTAGTATTGAGACAAAAATTGACATTTTTACTTCCAAACTAAATGGGATTTTATGTAACAGTTTTACAGCAGTGAGTAATGGGCAAATATTACTAAGCCCACTCTAAAAAGCAAATGTGGAGAAAGAAATCATTGTCCATAATTATGGCAAGATCTTCTCCTGTTACAGGGATGATTGTTTTACAGATTCATTTTGTGAGAATTTTTTTTAAAAAATAGTTCTTTGAAATCCTTGCTGGGAAAATGAAAATGATAAATAAGAGGTACTCACCCATCAACCACCTTCTTATGCATTTCCTTCCAGCCTTCACTGTCATCATCAGCCCCCATCTTGGGATTCAGGCTTTGAAGAGAAACTCCAGCAATGTTCATGCCGCTCCAAACAGGCACTATGATAATACATTTGTAAAAATAACAAAGTCTGAACTGAGTATACAAACATGATAAAGTATTAACATGATTTAGCAGCTTTATGTTTGGTCACAGATCAGAAAATATACAGGAAGGCGGGCGGGGAGAGATTTTTATTTTTAGAAAGAGCTGCATACCGCTGGAGTCTCCATGCTCTCCAATGATCCAGCCATGGCAGCTGGAAGGGTGGAGGTGTAACTTCTCTCCTATGAAGTGGCGGAAACGGGCACTGTCCAGGTTGGTGCCGGAGCCAATGATACGGTGACGTGGGAAACCGCTCAGCTTCCAAGCAACGTAGGTCAGGATGTCAACTGGGAGGGTCCAGATAGAGAAAAGAAAACAATCAAAAGGACTCTCCACCAAGGAAGTATTAGAACTACATAGATTACTTGGATTTCTCTTGTAAACATCACCTCCAAGCTTCTCCACCTCAACTAACCTGGGTTGGAGACCACCAGCAGGATGCAGTTGGGGCTGTACTTGACGATGTTGGGAACAATGAACTTAAAGATGTTAACGTTACGCTGCACCAGATTAAGACGGCTCTCGCCCTCCTGCTGGCGGGCACCGGCAGTCAACACTACCACCTTGGAGTTGGCGGTCACGCTGTAGTCTGGCAAAAACAAGAGACCAGTAAGGACATATTCGAGGGACAACTTAATTCTCAGTGGATACTGTATGTGTGCATCCTCACCTTTGTCGGCTACAATCTTGTGTGTCTTGAGGAAGAGGGCTCCATGCTGCAGGTCCATGGCCTCACCCTTCAACTTGTCCTCCATCACATCAACCAGGGCCAGCTCATCGCACAAGTCCTGGTTTCACACACATAGGTCAATCTTTTATTTGGATTAAGCCATACAGGCTTTTTCTGCTTAGTGCATTTCCTGTTTCCTGCATAATGTGAGGTAATTTAGCAATGAAGATAATAACAGTCACACGTCTTTATAAAAGTAATTAAACAGGGTTATTAATGTAAGGTTTCATGTTTTTTGTTTTTTCTAAATAGTGGAGCAAAACAGGTTCTGATCTTTCATCGGTATGCCTACCATGTCAATCTCCAGCCTTTTAAGGTTTTTTAATACACTTTTTCCACATTTGTGTGATTTTCTTGGTTTTCCTCTTCATTTATGAGTTTCTAAAATAGTAGTTTGTGAAGAACCTTCTCATAGATACCTTGAGCAGAATACTGACGGCAGAGGCCATGCCCACCATGCCAACACCGATCACTGTCACCTTGCATTTGGAGCCAATAGGCTCCTCCTTCATCACATGGCTGATGAGCTTCTCCTTGGTGGACATCTGTAGAATCCAAAGACCCATTGAAAGGTAGTAAAGGTTACAGAAGCCATCATGATGTGGATGCTGAGCAGTGAAGGAAGGCAAGGGGGTAAAAGGGGACATGATAACATATACAAGGATGTAAAGATGAGGAGGAAAGGTGAAAGTCGAAAGGGGGATAGAGAAATGCAGTGCTGCGTAACATAGGAGGCATTTGGAGTTTTTGCTTTGAGGCCCACACATGATGTATGTAATAACATAATCCAAAAATTGAGTCAAACTTGAAGTTCCCTTATGTCACAATTGCAAAAACAAAGTTTTCAATGTCTGTGACCCCACATTATTTCATCACTAAGATCTACCCATCGTTATCCTTGTAAACCGCTTCTAAATGAGACTTGACAGAGCCCCTTTTAATCTCCATGGCAACCTCGTGAGACGTCACCGCAGAAAGAAAGAAAAAAAAAATCCCACAGCTATGTGTTTCCTGGTTGAGCAGACTGGCTCCTCAGGTCTGCAGAGAGTTACGTCATCATCATGACTAAGATGGTTCTCCACTGTGATGTGAAGAGAAGCACGTAGTGGAGAACCTGACAGAATACCCACTAAAAAAAATTTGGACCTGTGTGTGGGGACCTTGCACATTAACAGTCAAATATAGTGAACAGAATAGGTTTACTTAAAATCCCACCATACAATATTCACTCCCTCAAACTCAAAGCTTGCCAGCACTTGGCCCTTATAAAATCAACCTCAGAAGGTTACAAGATTACTGCATTTCTGCAAAACTGGGCAGAGATCTTTGCTGAAGAAAAATACTTTACAAAGCAGCCAAATGAGGATTATTAGTATCAGAACAAGTTAATAATATTCAGAGCTCCATGCAGCCTGATGTTTTATGTCAAGCTTTAGATTAAGTGAATTTCTAAGATTTAAAAGTGAGGGGTATAGGGATTACGTAAATTTGCCATGCTTATACTGTCATTATTTCCCAGCATCTCGACATTGAGTTAATTGGAATGGCAGCAGGTCTCTAAGGATGTGCTGAACTCTGATGGGGTGTCATGTATCACAGTAGAGGTCAAGCTTCTCCTCTTTCTTGCTGTTGCTCTGCACATGTTGCGCACCTGAAGTACAAGGTAAAACATAATCCAAATCCATATATATA
>JAOWBL010000021.1:17010668-17036498 GCA_028564865.1 Zenarchopterus dispar | reverse complement strand
GTGTGTGTGTGTGTGTGTGTGTGTGTGTGTGTGTGTGTGTGTGTGTGTGTGTGTGTGTGTGTGTGTGTGTATGTGTGGAGAACACTGAGAATGAGCGTCAAGTGGCACAAATGATTAGTCCCACTGACAGCGTCCTACCTGATGAACCCAGGAAGTAGCGTTCCAGGGCAGAGCCATACCCTAAAGGAGAGTCCTTTAGATCGCTGACAACAAAGGGTTGCATTGTAGCATTTTGATCATTAATCGGCCATGTCTGACCCCGGACACTGGCGCCACCATACCAGGACACGTTGGCCATAGAGAAGCAGTCCTACAAGAAAAAAAGCATGATTATTCATATGAATAGTGACACAAGAACCACATGTGATGGTATAGACTGGAGAGAATAGTAGAAAAGTTTAATTTCTTTTGGTTTTTACACACAAATAAAAGACATATCTTTCTTCTGGTTTATTAGAGCATCTCAATGTCCTCTTAAATTGTGACTAAATATGAATAAATTTCCCCAGGAAATTAGTCATATCAGCCTTAATTAACATTGTGTTACAGGTTAAAATGATATTTAACTCTAATATCGGTGTAAAGTTGAAATGCAACAAGACACGCAAAGTTCATGTGTTATGCTGGTACATGACACTGTCTAAGAAAGTATGGCATGCAGAAGGGATTGAATGACAGATGGTTTTCTAAGAGAGACACCCCCCTCACCCCCAAAACCCCTCCCACGAATTGCAGCAACTTGCTTGAAGCTCATTATTTCCATGTCATCTGCAAATCTGAGCCCTATTGCCAAGTGGTCACCTGAGAGGTTCTGGGAATTATTGTGCAATTTAGGACAGTCAAGGCAACTTGGGTATAGGGAAAGATTTGCTGTGAGCAGTCTCGCCACATGACTAGGTGTTATGGCGAGGAATGTTCCATGGGGACAGATTAACCTCCCAACATCCTGATTGTTCTGCTCTTTAATTAAAATGGTGCCAGGCTGTACAATAAGTACCTGCACAAAAACACACTTTATAAGCCTTAACAAGCAGATTTAACATGAAATATAGACTGTAGCTATACTATATATACTGTAACCCTGTAAATGCTGTTAGTGGAAGTGGTTGAGCAGGGTCAAGGCCAGTCACTCAAACAATAATGATGTTATTAGCCATATTTCAAAATAGCTAAACACAATCAAATTACAATAATTTCACATATGATGTAACTTCTTTTAGAATCACACGGGAATTATTTAATTAAGAAATTATACAACAGATTGTGCGTTTTAAGGCACTCATTAATTGAATGGTAATTCTGCTCTTTTTTTTTCTTTTTTGCCAAAGGAGTCTCTCATGTCTGAAGAATTTTGAATGAGCAGGCGGCCTTTGGTTTGCCATCAATTTAAATAAATGTAAGATTGAAAGGACTGGCATGAGTGCCCTTTTTGTCACATGCAACTTCAGACAAAATCAGCAGTATCTGCACATGAAGGAACGCTGAGAAAACCCAGAAACAAGTACAACTTTTCGTCCATTATATTTTGCGCACAGAGGTACTTTTTCTGTGCAAGCTGTCTCCTGACCTACCTTCAGCTCCACATGACAGTGCACCGGCGCCCAGCTCATACTGTAGCACTCCATCTCCGTCTCCTCATTCACCTCCAGCGAGATCTTCACTTCAGCCACCGAGTCCCACGTGTAGCAGAACTCGGTTTTGTTAAGCCAGCACAGGTTCCTCACAAAAGGAACCTCGATGTCGGGGTTCCCCACGTTCCCGACGTCTATCTCCACGTAGGTCCTGTCCTCCGTCAGAGTTTGTATGACCAGCGAGTGGGTCCTTCTCTCCCAGATCAGTCCGCTAAAACTCCCCCTGAGGATCCAGTTTTTGTTTGGCTGGTCCACCACTTGCCAGTATATGATCCCGATGGTCATTACAAAGAAGACGGCCACCCCCAGACAGGCTATAGCTCCTTTCCAGGTCTCGTTCATCTCCTTCAATCCCGTGTCCCATGTTACCTCTGGGATGGGGCTAGGATTCCTATTTCGAGCCTGGGGCATGTTGTTTTTTGCGATCAGCCAAGAATCAAACACAAAAAATACTGCAGAAATCCCTGTGTGTCAAAAATCCCTGTTGCTTCATCATGTCATCGCATTCTCAATAAGGCAGCAGCTGAAAACAAGTCAACTCTTTATCTTTACACCGTTTACGCTCCTGCTTTCGTGTGCGCAATTGTGCCGGCAACAGAGTTCTGTCATGTGAAAAAAGCAATGAGAAAAAGAAATCCCAGCGAGGCAATGACAGAAAATGAATGAATAACCGACTTACCACATACTGCCGCTGTATTAAAAGAGTCGGATTTGTAAATTGCATTGGCTCAGTGAGCTCATGAGCAGCCCCAAGCCGAGTTTGGCAGCAATGCCTACGAATGGCTCCTAAGACGCTGTCTTGCCTGCTCTGCACCTTCTGACGTAACGCCGGGTTGTTTCTTCGGGGGAACGGTAGAGAGAGGGGAATGGGGGGGTCAAAAGGGTTTGGCAGAGTCTTGGAGTTAGGCAACTCGCCGGGGTTAAGAGGGCACGGACAGCCTGGAAAAGAGGGAACAGCCTTCTGCCACTCCCCAAAGCGTGCCCGCAAAATACTCCCGGCACCCTCCGTGCGTAAAAACCGTGGAGAGTTGTCATCTGGTGATTTGGTAAACACTGAGGGGCGCCAATTGGAGCTGGCGAGATCTCTACATAAATCACGCCTCGTGCACGTCGGGTCCTCTTCTGCATAGTATTTTTATTGACTGGGGAAAAAAGGGATGACCTGATATTGAAATAAACTTTGGATTTGGCACCGGAAGACTTTTAGAACAGCTGTGTCACGCTAACGCATTCCATTAAAGTTTGAATTAGCTAGCAGGATGGGGTAATTTGAAAAATAAGCAATTTATCTACAGAATCAAATCAAACAATTTAATTCAAAATAGCTACAAGCTGATCAGTATTATAGGGTAGGTGATGTAGCTACAGTGTTGCGCGTCACGCGCAGCAACGTGGACTTCTGAGTTCGTAACGGGCAGCGAGAGGGACGCATCTTTCGCGACTAAACGAAGAAAAGTACATGGCTTAGCTTTTCATCGAGCAAACCGGGCAAGAAACTGGGTCCACGGGTGATTGTGATGTTGATCATCGGTGCTAAGCAGCTTGTACACTTGCTGGAGAGTGCAGTTCACTATTTTATTAAATTTCGTGTCTCTTATCGGTTTCTGATTGGCTTAAATGCGTTTTGAAATAATCATTTAAAAAAAAGGTTTGAATAATACCTCTTACTCGTTGGAAATATCAAGCAAACCACAAAGTTCAGGTGAGTGAAGGTCAGAGTGACATTATCTGACTTCTTTCCCACTACAATTTTGTTTGGTTTTTGTTCTTCCTTCTCTTATTCGGTTTGATTTAATACATCTGTTTGGTTTGTAAATCAAATTGTCCTGGAGATTCTTTTCGAATTGTGTGTTTTGTTTTGTTTTTTGTTATAAATTATTTCATATTTTCAGTTAGGCCCAGACACTTTGTGGCATGAAGGAAAGCAGTTGATTTGGACAGTTTTGTTTAGCAGTTTAGTTTATGAAGTAGGTTGAGATATATGTCAACAATAACACATCCAGGACCAGAAATTTGCAGCTCACCACAAAAAACAATAAATTAAATAAGGCATTTTTATATTTCTTTTTTCGTTTTAAATATTTTAATATATTTGACATTCTATGTTTCTACATCTCTGTTAAATTTCAAGCTGTGTGGACACACTAATATAGATCCAAATATAAATAACTTGAAGCCCGGGGGTCAGTTTTCATTTTAGTTTTAATTATTTGTTTCATTATCATTTTATCAAGACATTACAAGATTACTACATATTTAATGTATGATACAAGGCACAAAATCATGCAAAACTTTAAAAATGAAACCCAGATGAGCATTACTCAAACCTTCCTGTTAGTGCCACTTGTTCTTGATGGATCTGCTACAATTTTCTAATTTTCTCATACCACTAAGGCAACAATAGTATCTTCAAAATATCAAAGAGATACAAATGTATGACACAATTTCATGACTGAAAGTAAAGTCCCCATTTGGTGCTATGAATATGTACCCCAGTGTAGAAACCATTTTATATGTTTTTATTACTGGGCTTTGGGCTTATTTTACTGGGAAAACTACAAATTTGGTAACTTTGCTTAAAGAAAAAAAAGTCATAAGCTGCATAATTATAATAATAGTTATAATTATATTATTATTATAATTATAATTCCTGTGACCCTGCGTTGGAATAAGCAGGTAAAAATAAGGGATGAAATTGATGAAGAAAAGTAATCCTCTATGTTTGAACATTTTTTACATTTCAACCCACTCAGTGCCTTATAAACAGTTAAAATAATCTGCTTCAGAGAGACAAGCTTTGTCTCACGTCCAACAAAACTAAAGGGGTAAGAAACATGCCATGTCCAAAATTTTGTTTTGACTCCTTTAATGTGTGATGGTTTTCCAGTAGCTCTTACTGACTTGGTTTGGAATTATATTGCTTTTACCGCGTGAGACTGGAGTACAATAAAATAAAAGAACATCAAATAACACACCAAGAAATGGTTTAGAGTGTGCTGCTCGATCGTCATGCATGTCATGAAAGATCTTAGATTTTCAGATGTTTTTAGGTAGTTTGTGGCTCATGTGGTGTCCAGAAGACATCTGAGGACAAGAACGGTGTTTATGAGTGGCTCAAGGGTAACAGGTTGTGGTGTGATTTGTTGAAAGTGGCATGTAGACTGTCAACATCTATTGTGTCTGGAGTTGTATGTCAACACAGTACTACTGGTTCCCTTATACTGCTTGGAAAAGATGAGCACGCTGAGTCAATGAACGTATGTGAAAATGTACCAAAACAGAAGCACACATTTTATTATAACTTGGTGTTACCATTCACTTGTTTTAACACAGTCTTTAGAGTCACATGGACATGGCTGCGCTGGTATCTAACAACAATTTTATTGGACCCAAAAATACAACAAGAGGAATCACAGCTTGAACCGCGTTGTGATGCTTGCAGGTTGAGATTTTCAGTGGTGCTGCGTCGTCTGACATACCTTAAAGATCAGTTGTTCCTGTCCCCATTTATGCATTTCACCCCACCCCACCACCTCTCACCATACCCTCAACCCATCCATCACATACCTCTGGCAGGGGCAGAGACACTGGATAGGGCTACGGGAACCTCTGTGAGCACTTTACCCAGACGTCCCATGCCAATATTCCTACTGCTGTTGAAAAAAAAAACCTCTGAAAATGTCCAGGAGACTGTGGTCACTTCTTGCAGACATTTCAAGATGTAAAAGGAAGATTTCGGGGGAGGATTCTCAGAACAAAACAACAGTGCTTTTATTCGCTTTTCGTTGCTTCAGCGTGAGAGACAGGGAGACAAAGAAGCGCCACAACCAGTTAGTGTTGTCATATGATGGTGGCGTTCTCATAGTGAATGAATGTGTTAAGTGTTCAGTATCGTTGGTGATATATTTAAACAGGCTCTTTGCCTCAAACGGTTTCAGATGTTGCATTTTAGAAAGTGGAGTCTTGCACATACACACGGGCTGTAGATGTGTGTGTTAGCATGTCTTTGGGCTTGCATTTGCAGACCTGAACTTCAAGTTTGCCATAGGTCGTGTGGCAGCAGGCTCCTGGGTCAGAGGTCAACCTGATGACTTCAACGGAACATCCGGGGGAGAGTCTAAATTTACATCCAGATTGTCCGTGACCCACGAATCTAATAATAGCTAGAGGACTGCTGTGTGGCATGCATCCGGTCACTCTAAGTGTGTGAGCACAGGACATGAAAAAAAAAACAGGAATCTGACCTGAACTGGCCACTGCCTCTGAGCACTCATTAAGCACTGATGGAAAGGGGGAAGAGTTTAATTAGGTGTGGTGCAGACAAGCTAATGGTTTATGTCTTGTGTCTCAAAGTGGACCCTGCGCCTCATTCAGATCATGGCCAGTTCTAAGCTGTGATATTAAAAACTGGGTAATATCAATTCAGTTTAACAGTTTGTCTTTTTAATCCATTTTCTTTTATTTTTTGCAGTTGCAAAAAATGGAAATGTTTTTGAAGCAAAGACTTGTAGAGTTTTGCATGGACAATTTTTGGTATTTTCTTTTTTCTAAAGATGTCTAGTTGACTGAGATTATTGGGTCTTGCATGCATTGCTTTTTTTCCCTTTTAGATTCATCCAAAGTCTATGCACAGTGTGGGCACAGCAGACTATCCAGCAGGTTGTGTTTTCAGAAGAAATCCAAAGTGGAGGTGAATTTGGGATTATCATCCCAGATGCCATCCTCTTTTTGCCTTCACCTTGTGCAGAAGGTGTGATGTCCACTTCCAGTATTTGGTGGTATTCGATCACTATATCCATTATTTTATTTAACAGTAAAATCTTTCCTATGCCACATGGCTACATATAGCCCAAAGCATGATCCATCTGTCATGGTGAAGTGCTGGTGGAGGACAAATGCAGGAGGTCAGGGAGACAGGAGTAAACAATAGTGGCCTTCCTGAAAACAGACACAACAAAGCACTGCCAGAAGGATTCTGTGGACAACAAATGGATTTCTGAAAGCCCTCCTGTTGTTTGAACTGAAGCAGCACCATTAATATTTTTCATTGAAATAGTATTGCCAAAATTGAAAAATACAGTGCATGAAAAAATACTATTGTTCATAAAGACTTCATGTTTATATTCTTTAAACTTTATATATATATATATATATATATACACACACACACATGCATATGCATCATATATGTGTGTGTGTGTGTGTAAACACAACAGTAATTCAACAAAGGAAATTAAAACAACAAAAACAATGTCTTACTTAAAACAATGTAGCTTTTGGAAATCTCCTGCAAATCATTTCACTATTTTCAATGAAACAGCTTTAAGGCACATCCGCTTGCTTCATTTTTGAGACTGGAGGTTATGTCAATGTTTTCAGTCCTGGCCGACGTCCACAACAGAACTATAAGTGGCAGAAAGTGTGAGTAGGTGGTGCAGCAATAAAAAAGATGTGTTGCATGAATATGAAAGCTTATAAAACTCTTTTATTAAAACCATCCATCCATTGTCTGAACCTGTCTATCCCCATTCAGGGTCACGGGGATCTACCGGAGTCTATTCCAGCTGTCTCTGGGTACGCCCTGGAAAAGTTGCCAGTTAATAACAGAGCCACATGCAGATACACATGCGCACACACTTACACACTCTACAGGCAATTCTACAGGATGAAACCTACTTTTTTGGGGCCAAATACAGCAATAACACTGTTTGCCAGTCATTGCCCAACGGAGACACTTCACACCTCTTAGGGCAACTTTTAACAACACTGATCATCATCAGCAACTCTGACAAGTTCAGTTTCGACTCGTCCAAAAATCAGCTTCTAGCACAAAATTACTCAGAACTGCTTTCTTTCCAAAGTTATGCAGTTATAACGATAATGATGACAACAGTAAATATGAGAAAACGCAAGTAGCAGCTGTCTGACATTCACTTTATTGTTAAAATTTTGTTTGGTTTATCAGCTGCTTTTTTTTTTTTTAAACATATCTTTAAATTAAAGGCAAACATATACAGCTTCATTTTCAAAATACATGCAGCAGTGTAAACATGACATCTGCCGAATTAAAACGCTGAACAAGAACGTACTGGCAAAGTCTGATGGCAAAAAAACCTTGTCCAAAAGAAAAAAAGAAAAAAAAAAAACTAAAACAGAAGTGTTGCATCTGTTTTACTTCCTAAGTCAAAAACGCTTTAATGCCTGTAGTTTGCCACATTCAGCTCATAAATATGGATGTGTGTGAATTACGGTTAAAACATGGGAAAGTGTATGTGTGTGTGTGTGTTGAAATGACAACATATACATAAAAAAAGCATTCATATACATGACAATTCCAACTACAACCACATTTTGTCAAGATTAATTGCAAGAAAAACTATGATTTCCTACAGTCCATAGAGAGATAAATCATTTTTTGCACATCATCTCAACAAAGGCAACAAGAGCTGCAGGACTTTAACTGATGTAACAAAAGTGGTTAAGTATTGGTAACTTTGAACTCAAGGGAAATCATGGAGTGCAAAACACAGTGTATTTTTATAAGAAAAGTTACAGATGGCAACACTGTGTCAAAAGAACAAAGAAAAACCCCACCAAATTTCATGCTATTCTACCTCCCTGCTTATTGCACTGCATTTCAATGTCTACAACAAAAATGCCAGCATAAGCACTAATTTTTAATGCTGTACACTGAACCTAAGAACAAGCCAAGTTAGCAAAAGCTGCTCGTGAAAATGACAGGCAGAGGCACACAAATGTCTTCTGCCTTCATTACTACATAAATCAACTTGTAGCGGCTGAAACTGACAAAAACACTAACTGTACACTTGAGTCCAAAAGGCAATGGAAATCAGACGGTAGAACCAACTTTCTGTCTTATATGCAGCAATGACGTGCTGGGTCACTTTTCAGATCAAAGCCGAGTCTTAATTCTTGCTATTTTTAAAAATCAATTTTACTCCACCAGGGTTACAGCTGTTCAGCCTGCAGAATAGTCCCTGTTTAAACTGAGCCGTTTAAAACTGTAGGACATCTTGCATCTGGAAACGTGTTGATATTTAAAGTCAAGATTGATGCTTCAGTGAGGAGAAGAAGAAAAACCAGTAAAAATATTGCACCATCTCAACTTAAAACGTGACTGTATTTTTGGATAGCTACAGAGCAAACCTTTAACTTAACTGCCATTTACTGACTTAATGCAGACTTGATCTCAGATTAGAATTTTTTTCCTCCCTTTCTGCCCTTTGTTTGAACATTAATGGGTCACTAAGGCACCAGTAAGTACAGTTCTGCAAATAAATACTATTTATGTGCACAAACTTTACCAAAGGCTCAATTTGCCTAAACATACAGCACATGTAATATGTTCACAAACACATGTAATTTGTCCAGCTATCTTTAATAATCCACATTTCTTCAACATTAAGTCAATTAAAATAACCCCAAATCCAATAACTGATTCTATACAAGCCTCAGAGGGAATATGCATTTAGCCAAAACAGTTTTTTGTGTTTATTCCACAGATGAAGAGATGTGTAGCGACTATCACTTGGTGGCTCCTTTGTCAAGCTGGAAGAGGTCAAGCATGTCTAGCATGGCCTGTTTGATGTTGGCACCAAAACGGTGAGACTCCTAAAATAAAGCAAACAATGGGAAGACGAATTCAGAGAACCTTAAACAACAGACACAAATAAGAATAAGGACTATCTGCATAAAAGGACAACTAATGAACTTACAGTTTCTGGACTCGAATGTTTGCTGGAGATGTGAAAATTGATAAGGTCCTCGCCTACAATGATGTAGGAGACGCCATAACCATCATCAGCCACCTTGTGGATTAAGAAAAAGGGATAAATGTTTAATCTCCCCAATAGCTTAAGCATCATTTTCCAAGCAAAGACAGCAGTGACTCGTTTTCATTGTGACAAAATATACCTCAATGAAATAAACCTGGCACAAAAAATAAGGAACTTTGTGTTTGGTAGATTATTTCGTTGTTTTAACAATGCTTCTTGGTAATAAATCTAATACTGTTGGAAATCTTGTTTATTTCCCTTTTAAATGGTGCTCATCCCACAAATGCATATTCCTGACAAATCGGTTACTTTTTAAAAAGGGAAATAAACAGGATTTCCAACAGTATAAGATTTACTGTCAAGAAATATTGTTACAGAAAAATAATCTACCAAAAACAAATTTCCTTACTTTTAGTGCTATGTTTATTTATCCATGATCCAGAGGAGACGAACTATATAATGTGCAGAGCATAAGAACCGCGCAGCTTTACTCTGCCTTTAAAAGTACTATCCAAACTTTATGAATATGAACTTACAGGACCAAATCCCCCTCCTGACGACACGTATTCTGGGTGTCTGACGAGATCAAACAGTTCAACCTGCTGCAAAGGAGTCTGACTGGTGGAAAGCCTCCATGGCTCAGACAACACCTGGCGTGAAGAGGACAAATTAATTTCAGTTGAAGATGTTTTAATAACTCTATGAAAGTGAATAGCACTTTAAAAATGATCATCACATGAAAGCTTTCAACAGCAGTTCATACCTCCTTAAGGAAAGCTGAGTCTTCTCCCAGGTATTTGGAAACAACATAGAGACAGAAAAGGTGGCGATCGATGCCCTGTCCTATCATTGCCAAGCGGTACATGTTTTGATGTTTCTCTGCTGCTATTTTGAGCAACCTAAGGCGCTCTTCTCTCTGCAATGACAGGAAAGAAATAAGAGTAAAACGTGACAAAGAAACAACAAAGAGAGAAGCTTGTATACCAAAACAACATTCAGTAAAATGTGGATATGTTGTTGAAACTTACAGTCTCATCTCTGATCATGGCACGAACAAATTCACACGTCTCCATGGTGCAAGAACGCACTGTTTCTGTCCGACCTTCACGGAACAATCGGGTCATGGATGCTTCGTACGTCAGGCAGAACTTAGCTTTGTCCTGTTAAGGCAGAACATAGATAAGGATAGTCCACAGAGTTACTTTACAAGTTCACAATATTCTGATAGTTCATTTTTATCATTGTTACAGTGATTATTATTAAAAAGGGGGCCCTTACATTACATGATGATCTCACTAAATAACAGAAGTCCCATGAAACAGAACAGCTAAAGGTCAATCATTAACCAATTTCTGTATCACAAATCAACAGTCTTTGCATCTCTGTGCAGTCTATTATTAAATAAACTGCTATGTTCAACGTAGCTTCAGAATTTGGCTGAAAAACGTTTGAACTAAATAATAAATTTAAACCATGGACTAGTTGAAGTAATATTCAGGTTGTCAGGTAGTGACTGCCCTCTGGTGGCCATTAAGACAAGTTGGACTTGCCAGCCGTTCTCGACAAAATGGTGAAGCCTTATGTCAAAGTGGATGAGTATTATGCAGTACTACAAACTTAAATGCACACACTGCAATCCTGTTCTTCTAAAATGTCATGCAATTGCTTACTCTGTAATGGGCCAGTTGTAGGGCGATCTGGATGAAGGCATCAGGACTGGTGCGGCACTTCTTAATCAGCCCCTTTCCAAACTCGTGGAATGGGATAATGTGACAGTCCACATCATCAGCCAGCATCCTAGCAACTGTCAGTGAGTTCTGGATGACCTCCTGGCACTAGAGGATGTCATAAATTTGTATGTTTTACAAGGGAAAAGTAGAAATGCGTTTAAATTATTTACATCACTGTAATGCCTTATATTAAGAAAAGCAATAAAACTAAAAAACTCAACATCAATTGTTACATTCACATAAGTCAATTTCAAGTCAGTTTAAAGTGACTTTTTAAAGCAATATGTCCATGCAGCCATTTATTTCTATAATTAAGTGGATAAGTATCAACACTCATGCAAAAAGTGTAGGGAAACCACTGTTTATGAATATGAAATCCTAGTTTGCAGTGTGAAAATTCTGGATGCCCTTACCTCAGCAGAGATATCCCATTGCATCCTCTGAGGACCAGGCAGGTTGGGATGAGGCTCCCCATGGCAGTGACCATCCTCACCGTATCCCAGTTTAACAGGATCCATGGAAAGTACATGCTACAACACAGTCAACATAAATGATCAATAAAGGAGTCCCTGTGACATCAGAAGTGGTCTTAACGCAGAAATCATATACTGGAGTACCTCCCACAGGTGGCCAACAATTGGAGCATCAGCCCAGGAGTGCTCTGCATTCAGTCCCATAGTCCCGTTCTTGAAAACTATCAGATTGAAGGACTTATCAAACCACCTGAAAGAAATCTAAGGATCAACATCTGAGGTTCAAGTTGGAAAATAATGAGGAGATACAAACAAGACTATCAGTCACACCTGTCGTAACACTTTCCGTGGAGCAGGGACTTGGCATAACTGGTCAGAGACTTGACTTTGTTGTCGACATCGTAATGCTGCTCAGTGTCATCGAGGGTTACAAAGAAAGCTGCCTTCTCTATGGCATCCAGAGATTGCTTATTCTTACCACGGTTGAAATGTGACTCACGACACTTCGCCCAGGGCGTCCTACAGAGGGTAAAAGAACAAAAGACCTGGTACTCATATCATATAAAAAAGGAAAGCAAAGACATTATGCATAATCATGGGCAGCCAATGGATTATAGTAACAAGAAATGTGTTGGTGTTTTTATTGTAAGACTGTTGTTTCAGACAGACCACTTAGAATTTATACGTGGACATATACAGATTTGTCATCAGTGTAAAAAAACAAACAAAAAACAGTGAGAGGTTGTGTTTTAATGGTGGTAACTATTTCTGGGCCCATATTATTAGGTGAAATATTTTATCACTGCATAATTGTGAATACATTATAAAATATTATCAATCCATCTGACCATTAACTTCCAAAGTCAGATCATGGTGGGAGCAGCCTAAATAGAGGAGCCCCCCCCCCTCCAGTTCCTCTGGGAGAATACTAAGGTGGTCCGAGGCCAGCGAGATATAATCTCTCCAGGGTGTCCTGGGTCTTCCACAAAATATTAAAAAATAATAGGCGAAAAACAAATAAACAAAAAACCACTATATAAATTTTCCTTGTAATATTATTGTTTTTTTGTCATTTCAAATATTAATATCTATTAAGGGATGGATTTCCCCTAATAGATATCAGCCTTTTGCCTGAGGAAAGCAGGGATAGGCTCCATCAGATTCCCCTGAGCAGGAATGAATGAGTATCACTGATGGATGTAATATATATTTCAAAACTACAATATCATTTGTCTGAAGCGAGTCCTGTACTTGCTTATTGTGACTGGATGTATTCACTTCAACACACTAAAATCTGCACTTAATAACCTTGGAGTGTATTGTAATTAATGTCAATCTACAGAATATTTTTTTTCTTCCTTCACTGGTAAGGTGCACAATGTACACTGTGGGATCCCTTCATTCAATACAAACTCCAGCTCACTCTGTACTGCCACCTACCTGTCCCCAGCAGTAAGTGCTGCCAGCATCTCCTCTCCTGGCAAGGGCTCTGACTTGTCTGCCAGGATTCTCTCCATCTGCTGCTCTATCTCCCTTGGCAACAGTAACCTCCCATCATAAAACATCCACACCTTGAAGTAACGTCCCTTATGGTACACAACAATGTGCTTGCTCTCGTTCGTGTGCTGAAGTGTATCTGCGTGAGAAGAACCAAAGGTAGACAGAAAAGAGGAAATACAAGAATTGGAAGAATATTTATTGAATTATATAATTTCCAATGTATTTTTAAAATTTTACTGAAAATATTTTGAAATGGAGAATGGATGTCCCATCAATTTATTCCTGAGAACAATGGTGTTAATAACCAGTTCATAGCCCCACTAGTAAAATGATGTGATATCCATATTCTTCTGGGAAAAAAAAGAAAAATATAGTATAACAATGTTTAATTAGCTTATTAATTCAATATGTGAACATATTTAGTGATGAGCTGGGTACTCGAAGGTGTATCCAGTTCCAAAATTAGGGGAGCTTGAAATGGGACATGCAGGAAGTAAGATGGAAAAGGAAAGAAGATCGGGAAATGGGAATACGGTGAACTAAGCCGATGTTGGAGCAGCCCCATGCATAACCAAGAACAAGCAATACAAAAGTCTTCTTTGCATGATATTTTCACTACAGTAGCATAAACATGTTTTGGTGAGTGTCCAGTGTTGACTTTGATAATAATCAGCCTGCGATGCCTCTGTAGAGCAAGGACACTGTCAGCAATATATATTTTCTACCTGCATGTCACGCCCTTACTCTCCTCTCCTCCTCTGTCTCCTATCTCACTCTTTTCTCTCTCTCCCTACATTACCCCCCCCATAACCTGATTATATAAAATGTTATATATTATCAAACAGAAGAGAAGAAAAATAAATAGTTAAGATACAAACTAATATTCACCTTTTCACTACATGTAGACAAACACGTGGCTCGTGGCCGTTGATGCGAGTCTTCAAACTCTGGTCTTTTGTATAAAACTGGTCCTGCTGTCAGTTGTCAGGCAGGTTTTACTTCGTGCAGTGCAGATCCTCATGGTATGAATTGTTTCTTATAGACTCAGTGTAAGGTCATCTATGACTGAGTAACTCTCCATTGCTTGTTATACAGTAATGTGCAAACATTAGTACCAACTTTTTCATTCCAATGTTTTTTGTGTAGAAAATAAATAAATAAAAATATTTTGATCATTGTGGGTTTCAGATGAACAACTAGATATAACACCTTTCACATTACTAATATTTAGTGAAAGGAAAATAAAAATTGTTGGCAATAAGTACCCCCTTACTGTTTCCATTTAAGAGGCCAAGTTATTGCCAGGTGTTACATCTCAGACCTTAAATATCAGCAGGTGGTAAGATCTTAATAAAACCATTTTTTGGCAGTTTGCTCTTCAAAATAATTTGCTGGGCTACATCAAAGGGTTATAAATGGTTTTCAAGTGTTATATGGGATATAAAGCATTTAAAGGATTATAAAACAATTTTGAAACAGTTTGGATTTCAACATTCTGCACTAAGAAATTTTACCCACAAGTGGAATACATGCAAGAAGTGGACATCCCAACAAATTTATCATAAGGTCTGGCCAAGAAATGCTCATAAAAATGTACATGAAAACCCAAGAGCTGCAACTCAGACTCCACAGCCCTCAGTAAGCATTTTACTTGTTGAAGTCTACAACTTCACAATTAAAAGAAGACTTTATAAGTATGATTAATTTTAAAAGATTTGCAGAAGCCTTTTATGTCCAAACAGAACGTGGATATACAACTACAGTTAACAGGACTGTGTGTGAACAAACCACAGAACCTCTGTAACAATGTTCTATGGACAGATTGCACCTAAATGTGGTTTCCTGGCCTTTAATACCCAACGCCATGTTTGGTGGAAACCCAACACTGTTTCAGCAGAAACATCCCACACCCACTTTAAAGATCAGTGGTGGAGGGAAGATGATTCTGGGTGTTTGTTCCTAGCCACAGCATCCTTGCAGTTACTGTATCAGCCATGAACTCTTCTGTGCATCAGAGAATTTTAGAGCCAGACGTGAGGTCAAATATTTGACAGCTAAATCTTAGCCAAAACTGGGTCATGGAAAAGCCAATGACCAAAAGCATAACAATATGCCATGTACTTCAGAGGGTAAGAAAAATAAAAGAACCAAAGTTTTGAAATGGCCAAGTAAAAGTCTAGATCTAAACAGAACTGAAATGCTGTGGTGGGACCTTAAGAGAGTTGTGCATAAGCAAATGCTGATGTGGGAGAATAATAACGTCATACAGGGAATGACTACTTCCAGCTATTTTGGATAAAAGGTACCTTGTTTATCTTGTCATTTTTTCCCTCTCCTTTTGGCTTCATTTTTGTTAAATAAAATGGTGTAAAAGGTTCCATGTTGCTTATCTGGGACTGTATTTGCCCAATACTAAATACCCACAATGATCAAGTGATTTTTATGTTCTTACACAAAAAGACAGATATGTACAGTATTCTTACCTTTACAGAGTAATGCTTTTGTTCCTCTGAAACTAGATTTCAGTCCCATGCAAATTAATATTGGAATGTGCATTGATCAGCACACATGCAATGTTACATTACAGAGGGCAGATTATTTCTAATCGAGAAACATTGACAATTGTTCCAAGGAGAAGTACAGTCAGAGTGTTGTGGAGAAGGCGGCACTGCTAAAGACTCTACCTGTTTCTACACCTGGAACACGAGTTGTGTTGAACATACGCTCGTATTGGGCTGAGCACATGGGAATAGTATGAAGGAGCATGAGCTGAAAAGTAAAAGGGGAGAGTCAAACACAGAGATGACAAAGCAATTTACTAAAGTCCCCAGAAAGCAGCAACAGACACGCATCTTTGGACTTGGGAACATGAAGAGGAGTGAGATTAATGAGGGTTGGTTTGACAAGCAATCATGAGAAGGAGGGACCTCAGAAGGTTCCCAAGGAAAGAGGTTCAAGCAGGGTCCAGAAACCAGTGGACTACCATCTCAACACCACCAGTAAAGCCCTGATCCAGCAATAGATTTTTCACAAAATTTCCAAAAATATATATCTTGGGGATATTTAAGCTAATATGAATATGATTACATTTGGTGGACAATAAAACTGTTTCAGGGTTGTACTGCTGAGAATGAGTACAGGAGTCAGGGTTTCCAAGGCTGTTGCGGTAGCAACAACTAAGGGTCACATGGCTGAGCGGTCAGAGGGCACGACGGAGATATGCCCTCTTCTTACCTGTCTCCACACCAGGAATGCGGGAGGTGTTAAACATTCGCTCCCATTGAGCTGAACACAGAGGAACCTTGTTCGCCAGCAAGTATATCTAACGCAGCGTCCAACGCAGCAAAAGGACAAAACAGTAAAACAGAGACAACCTATTTTAAATGTGTAACAGAGCAAGCCCATGCATTAGTGTTTGTATAAATGCACACAATTTGTCTTTGCAAGTTTGTGTTGACACAACTTATTGCAGTATTTTGCAAATGCAGTATAAACTTGCACTTTTGCATCATGCAGGCTGATTAAGGTTAAAGACTGACAGAGATGCAGGAAAAGATAACAATCACAGAGTACCAGTTTAATCACCAGCATTCGTTTTGCATGATTAACTAAGCCTTCCAAGAAATGCATTTGATACTGCTTAGCTTGTAATAACAATTGTACTTTTATTAGAACAAGCAAAAAGCACAGAGAATGGCTCATTCCAAAGTTTGAGTAAGACAAAGGGAAAGCAGGTGAGATCAACTACCTATAAAAAAATGAGTGAGACTGTGGATAGCAAACTTAAAAAAAATATGTTGTGAAAGATAACCAGCTCTCAGTTCTCATTTGAAACCTAAAAGACAACACACTAAGAAAACCAATTAATTTGTCAATTCTAATGTGAAAATTAAACATCTTCATGGAAAAAGTGTGGTCAGATACATATTCATTAAATGTATGTTAAAGCATACTTAGTGAATGAACATTAAAAATAGAAAAAAGAAATGACTGATGGAGGATGTGAAGAGGTTCTGTACTCACTGGTTTGATCTGGGCTCTGTCCAGCCTTCTTCTGTAGAGCATGATGGCGTGGATGGCATTACCTGCACGGGCAGCCTGGATGGACGTAGGGAACACGTACAGAAAATCCTGCGAAGAAGATTAATAAGTATTAATCAATAATCAGTGGTATATCTTTCAACAAGCTGTCTATCCTGAAAAACTCCAGAGCGTTTTTAAGGGCAATCCACTTATCATTTTAATCATTCTATCAGTATTGAATACAGTCAATAAATAAGCTATACATATTAAGTTTTACTTGAATTTCAGCATTTGTAAAAATGAAAAAAGAAAATTGTTACAAATAAAATGTAAGTGAGCAACAACAGCAAAGATCTTGTTGCCAATGACAAAACTTTTTCACTTGGTTTATAAGTGATTCTTATACATGTGAGATGAGTAACAACATTTTTCATATTAAAAATAAAAATTAAGAAAGAAATGACAGCCCTAATTATAACAGCAAATTAAATAACTATGCCTTTATTTATAATTCCCTAAACAGAGCACGAATTATACATTTTTGAAAGTTAGGAAACTAAGAAAAATAATTGGATAAATCTGTCCACATTATTCATATTAAATGTCCCAACTAAATGTGCACTTTTAACGTTACTTTAGATTACAATGAGTAAATCATATCACTAAATTAGATTTTTCAACAATTCCCTCTAATTTGTCAAAGAAATACATATCAAATCTGTCATAAAGGATGTGGTGGGTTTTTTTCTTACCATGGCATAATAGTTGCTGTTGACCATGATGGGTCCACGTCCTCTCAGGTAAATGTACTCTTCCCACCAGTCACTAACCTGTACCAAACAAAAAGAAGGGGGAAAGAAAGGAACAGAGTGTCATGACGAGACCACAGTCTTTCTTATTGAGAGCTAATTGAAGACAAAGGACAACAGCTAAGAGTGTGAGTGGAGAAGAAAGTAATTCCTCCCAACTTACATAGTTTGATGCCCACCATGACTTAAGTTTGAGGTACCACTGCAGCCTGGGTCCCAGATTCTTTTCAAAGTCTTTAGCCAAGCCCTTCATCCTGTCAAACCGCTCATCATCCATCAGTGGGCGGACTGACTCCAGGTACTATAAAAAGGGAAAATGGCATAGTCACAAAGCATGAAACAGAATCACTGTTTCTGACACAATATTAATACTTGGGTAGGCCACCTACAAATATTAATGGTAGTATATTTCAAATATTATTATTAAATCAATTCAAACTAATACAGAAGTGTATTGTTTTACTGTAGAGCAGTGTTTCTCAATTCTAGTCCTCAAGGACTGCTATCCTCCATGTTTTTGATGTTTCCCTGATTTAACACAACTGATTCAAATGAGTGGGTTGTTGCCTTGCTGGTGCAGAGTCTGGTGAAAAGCTGGTGATAGTCAAATAATTTGAATCAGGTGTGTTAGAGGACAGCAGTCCTTTGGGACTGGAATTGAGAAACAATGCTGTAGAGCATCTTGCAGTACAGATATTCAGGCCTTCTGTCACTGTCACACACGTTCACAAGCTCCCTCTTATCACCCTTTCTGCCCTTTATGTGAAGACACACTGAATCAATACAAGATCATGGGCTGAAGAAAAGCACAAATCAATCAGAATCAACACTTCCTTTACATATACAAATGCTTGTGTGTAATTGAGGAAATCACATTGCTTTAAGCAATTTTACTCTCACAACTAAAACAGAGATATTCACTATGTAGAGTTAAGCACTTGTGTTGAGTTTGTCTTAAAGTGTTATGATCTCAATTCAAAAGAATTTCTGGTGTCACGTCATTTGTCAGATTTCCTCAAAACATGAACATAATCTCCAGTGCATGAACCATTGTGAACAATTAGAAATGTGGACAAAGCACCATTTCAGTGAGGGATTGATGGCTGAAAATTACCCTTCTGCAGGTGTCCTTGACGGAGGGGACTGGTAGACGTGGCAGGGAGCTTTGGAAACTGTAGAGCATTGGCTTCCTGCCAGAGAATATCTTCACCAGTAACTGGACATGGAGAACAGACAAAGGGAAGGACATGAAACTGAGGTTTAACGTTCTGTTCTTCTTGTGTCATGCAGGGTATGAAAAGGTGCAATAATATACAGCCATCAGGGGGCGCAGGAGGTACAAAAACGAGACGAAGGAAAGAGGTCAACGTAAAGAAGAAGACGCTAGCTTTTTGGCGCACTCGACGGAAAACTCAGCACGACACGATGTATCGCAAAAATATTTTTCACACATTTATCACGAAAACTACACAAAGACTGAAAATGTGTGTGACGGAGATGTTCTGAAGCTCTTCAACTCCGACACTGAGGAAGACGACTTCAGTGGTTTCAGTGCACAGCAGGAGGATGAATAAAAACCTGAATGACTTCTGTTTTATTCGATCACCTGTTTCACTAGAAAACGGTGTCTGTAACACTGAAACAAGCACCGTTTGGAAACAATTAAGGTATGTAAATAAACATTTACAAAATTTTTGTGTAAATATCTCATTTCACAAAGTATACACCTGCAACTTATAGTCTGGTGCGGCTAATATATGTAAAAAAACAAACAAACCCAAAACGTAATTTAGTGGGTGCGGCTTACATTCCGCTGCGCTCGATAGTCCGGTAAGTACGGTAATTATACCTTTCAAAACAGACCACACTTAAGCAGTGTTTTTTTTGTTTGTTTAAATTACATTTTAAGACATTTAAAATTTAACATCCTAGGACCCATGAACTCAAATGTAACCCCTGTTTTGCTTTGGGTTTTTTTTTCCCCATTTTCTCAGTGCATGTGCACAGTCTGTTCTTGGATGATTTTGCTGGGACATCCACTCCAGAGATGTCCTTAGTATTTTTCACTTGCAGACAGCCTTCCTCACTTTAAAATGATGGACTCAAACAGCTGCTCCTCGAATCATTGCTGATGCCTTTCCTGACTGTCATTGTGTTTAGATTTACATGGCTGCTTCAGACAAGTAAACTGCCAAAATTCTTCTTTTTCAAAGGCTGTACGATTTGCAGATGAGTTCATCAACTGCATTTATTGAGCAGCACCTAGCTGCTACTTAACCTCATCATTTCTGTGAAAATGGTTAGGCTATACTTAGTTTTCACACAAAGCTTTTGCATTTTGGCTTAATTTGTGATAAATAAATAGGACAGTGCCATATCCCAGGTTATTTATTATTTTAATTTAATAATTTTCATTAAAATATTCCAGCTATTTAAATAACTGTAAAACAATTTTTATGCCTTGATGCATAAACATTTAAATTAAAAATGTGTGCACAATCTTTCACATATTTGAAAGTCATTGTAGAAATTGCAAAACCAAAGTTCAAGAAACTGTTGCTGCAACTGCTACAGATCTAGATGTAGGTAACTTAAATGTGGTTTGAGGGAGGTGCAAAACTCAAACTATTTCTTGTTCACAAGAAAACCATGATCCACAATCATTGCCGTACCATCCACACATGGGTAGACCAGGGCACTTTGCCATGGCGTGCCTCCATCCAACCGTGCCATGACAAGAGATTCTTCAAGACATTTCTCATAACCATTATAATGGTGATCCACAGGCCTGTGCCCACTAGAACTCCTCCAACTATCTTCTGGCTATTTGTGGATATGTAACGGCTGTAGACAAGACAAAAAAAAAAAGAGAGAGAGAGAGAGAAGGGGAACAATGAAATAGTAGCAAATTCAGACTTTATTTCTTAACACAATTCATAAAATAAGACTAATTTAATGGGGATTAAAATTATTATACACTCGTGATCAAAGTCATAAGACCATTTAAGAAATTGCAAGAATTTGCATTTTGCACTCCTGGATCTTAAGAAGGTTATAAGTAGAGCTTCAATTGAAATGGGCTGATTAACAGCGTATTTCAGTTAAATTGTGGTTTTTAAGAAATGCTCCCATTTCTTCTTTTTGCATTTTGAAGCTCTACTTAGAACCTTCTTAAGATCCAGCAGTGCAAAATGGAAATTCTTGCAGTTTCTTAAATGGTCTTAAGATTTTGATCAGTAGTGTGTATGATAAGCTTATTGTGATATTGTGTTTAAAATAACTTTAGACTATCTCCTTTTTTAAAGTTGCTGAAAACCACTGACAACCTTAGAGTGTGCACAAGAAAAATGCAAGAGAATCATTAAAGTAGCACAGCAGACTTATCTCAAACCTAATGTTAACAAAGAAAGATTAAATCATGACTAACAATGACAGCATCATTTATCTAGAGAGCACTAAAAACACACCACCATGTGAAAACACACTATAACTGATTTAAGTATAAACCTTCTGTAGATGACTGATTTTGTTGGAGTGATAATGCATGTTATGGTAGTAGTTTAGCTTTTACCAGCTGATATTCTATATTTATACAACAACAATAACAAGTGGTGTAAGATGTTTTTATTCATAAACTGTGATAAACAAACCCTTGAAGGCAAATGTCCACTGTTATTGATAAAAGGAGTATTAAAAGATCTATAAAACCACTGAGGTTTGCTGAACATAACTGACAATGGAAGAAAAATTAAAGTGCTTGTAAAAATGAGCTTGTCAATTCCTGAAACAACATACCACATAGAGAATGTTACTTATTGGCAAGATTTATTTATTAAACTTACATCATTTCCTACGTGACAGGTATTAAACAAAATCAGGGTCTTTTTTTCCACACTAGCCAAATAAATAGTAAAGAGATTATTTCTAGATTTATTTTTTGTCTTGCATTTGTCTTGCAAAAGAAAAAAAAAAGAAAACAAACACTTTTATAATGCCAAAACTGTATCTATCAACATCTGTGGACTTACCTGATAGGTATGTATTGTCCCAGCTTGGCAATCAATCCCAGAGATGGATCCTGATGTTTATATTTATTGTATGACATGTAGGACACAACTACTATCATGAACCCAGCTGGACTGCCTGGGTACACGCCAGTCATTACGCCATTCTGTGAACACATGGGCCAAATGCAAGATTCCAAAGGTCAGTCAGAGTCAGAGCGAGACTATAATCTATGAAATAATGTCATAACACACCATCCTGGGTCATGACACGCATGAGTCATCATTATGTACAAAACATCAAATAAAAGGAAGATTGCAGTCATTGAACAAATGCTTGAAGGCCTTTGGGTTTCAGTCATTTAGAATGACTGTGTGTACATAGAAAACTAGGTAAAAGGGTAAAACACAAAGAACAGACAGCAAGGTTACTGTCACAGTTGGCAGTTTGAGAGAGAAAGGCTGACGACTCAATGAGAACCTGTTAATGTAACTTTGTAAACAGATTCACAGTACAGCACTAATCAAAAACAAAAACAGAGCACTGCTCAAGCTCTTATGGTGATGTTAACTGACTGAATACCAATTAAAAACAGAAAAACAGTAACTGCTGAGAGATACCCACAGTTAACAGTAACAATAACTCAGTCAACATTGACCCTTTGCTTGTGTAACTCGTTTTTCTTACCTTAAAGCGAACAAACCTCTTTTTCCAAGAGTGGATACCGGAAAGGTAAACCTGGCGTAGAGCCTCATGGCATAAGCGTAGGTCGATACCGTCAGGGGTGACTGTGAACTGAAAGGCCACCGCCTGGTGAGCTTCTGCCATGGTGGCTACTACTGTACAGTCGCTGAAGGGAAAGATATAAAAACTCATTAGTGTACATCACACATAAAGGGTACATGGCTCAGTGTCTCTACAGTATTATTCTAATTTACATTAATATGTTTGGCATCATTATATATAGTAGGGTGATCAAAGGGATTCCAAGAAAGCAGCTGACGTCTCATTACCACGAACAGATTCTGAATACAGCTGTGAATATTTACTAACTGGCAAATATCAGGATATCATAGGATAATCTATCATAGCAATCAGCTCAGTATTCCTCAATAACAGTGGCAGTTACCCAAAATCTGTGACTTTATCCACTAGATTTCTTAGTTAAAAAAATAACCACTGAATGCTTTTAAAAAACTCAGCCATCAATGCTATGAAGGGTGGATTTCTGCAGGGTCAGAGGTGATATCTGACAAGACATATGTACCAACTAAAATACTGGAGGAGCCAATCCTGACAACCTGAAGGGTAAAGTTTCACAGGTAGTTTAGAAACTTAAAAATGTGCATTTTTCTTAAAAAAATAAGATTTTAAATTGATTAGCAACTAGTTATATTAGCCATATAACAATGAAACAAGCATTAAGAAATACTAAAGAATTAAAAATAATAACCTTTGACTCACAGTATTTTAGTTTTAGTTTGCATGAAAATTGCTTCATAATCTAAGTATTAAAAACAATCAATATTGAGATGGTTGAAAAAAACAAAAACAAACAAAAAAAACCAATTGCATATCATTAAAAATAAAAACCTAAAAATGTAGGATATACTGTAATTTGACAAATATCCTCACAAATCAGTTAGATTAGCTTTTTTGTATATAATTTTGTCAACTAAACAGCTTAATAACTAGTTTGTACCACTACCAGTCATTTCTGAACCGGTTAGGCACACATACTGTTTCTTTAGGTGATGGTGCAACAAAAAGAAAGATAACTTGGAACTGCTTATAAGCCTATTAATATTAAGAATTTTCTACATTTTTGCAATATTGATCAAGGAGCAAAGGGCCAGAAGCTAATATCTTGACAACAAACTACACCAGGGCTGAAGAATGCGATGAAAATGTGATATGCAATATTACTATTGAATATCTGTTTAATTATATGACCTGAAAATATAAGCCAATTGATGAGAAATAGCCTGTACAGATATAAAAAACAAATGATTATTAATACTTCAGCAAAAGTTTTCCTTTTTTAAAAGGTTATACTAACAAAGAATAAAAACAGAAGAACATCTTGATTTCCCCTTTAAACAATTTCTACTACTCTGAATAATAAATTAATAACTGGATCCTAGGAGGTTATTCAAAATGAATCATAGTGCAATATGGAGAGAATAACTCCTACATGACTGGTGCTTTTAGTCTGAATTAATACAGAGAAGATTTAAAAACTTACAAAACAAAGCTTATTTCAAGATTGAGAAGTCCAGAATGCTATGACTAAGTTTGTTGAGTTTTTACTCTGCAAAGGGAATGACTGGAGCCAAGTCTCTCTGCTAATCTCCTTTAGCTACCTGAGAATGAAAGCCCCCCCCCCATTTTGCATATTCACTTAGTATTTCACTGAACTGGAACCTCGGCACTCTGAAAACAGGACACGTCTTCTGTACGTCTGAGGGCCTGGGAGAGAGCAGCATCCACTCACAGAGCAGCAGGCAGTCACTCCTCCCCCCACCACCACCCTTCAACATCACATGATCCACCCCGCTGCAAAAACTAGGGGAAAGGTCGCAGCGCTGCGACGCTTACATACCGACTAAAACCCACACCATTGTGCTCTCAAAATCGCCGTTTTAGAGCAGTCGTAGTCACGTGGTCATAACGACGCCGTGAAGAACGCACTACTGGCTTTGCATATTTTATAAGTCATTTATCCTTTTCTGTTTGTGAAAGCATACAGAAAGCCTCGTTCAATGCCCGTATATTAAGTCAGATGCCCTCCTATAACTACAAGCTGAATAGACCCGGTCCGCATTATGGCACATCACGCACCTTTATCGGAGGCCCTTTAAAGCTCCCAGTGCGGTCCAATACAAAATCAGTTATGTATATACCTCAAAACAAGTTCCAAACATACAGGTTACATGTCAGGGTTTACTGGTATTACCACTACCACACTACCCACGTGGACTGCGTGAAATGAGGTCACTGTTGTGCACCTTTAAATAAAATATTCATATTTAATCAAAATATAGTCACCTGGCCCTTGCAAGTAAACAGACGTTTATTTTAAATGCACTCATGCTTATTTAATTGGAGCAGCACAATCAGCCATCTCTTTATTGACCTTCACTGGCAGGTGACATTTCAACATAAACACTCCTCTAAATTGTTCTTGTTCAGCGGTTAGACAAAATAAGGGACTTTCAGACGCACATATACTGAATTAAATTATTACTTCATTACAGAATTGCACGTGTAATGCAATTGAGCTGCCAAGTTGCGCCCAATGAATGACCTTTATTTGGACTTTTGCCTACATTCATGACTCTGGGTAACGATATAAACACAACCAAGTGTTTAGCCTGGATTGTTCGGAATAAATATAACCATAACAATTAATAATAATTTAAAAAAAACATAACAGCTGCTTTCTTTAATGATTATATTCAATGGGGGCCTTAACTACCTGACCTATAATTTGAACCAGCTGCTGTGCTGAGTGTAGAAAACGTTTGAGTATGTTATTTCAACAGCCAAAATATATAAAGTAAACTTGACTTCCGGCTCCTGTAGGTTGAACTGTGAGTCACTGTGAAGGTGGAGAAAACCTCGACACACTTTACCGACGACGAAATGCAACAAACTGGCGGTCATATTGACGGCGAGCAGGAAATATTGACATATTTCACGTAGTTCCGTTGCACTATTTCGTCCCCAACGAAAACCCGCAGCTACAGCTAAAGAAACCCAAGCACCAAAAACAAAAAAAAAAACAAAAAGAAACAACAAAGACAGAATAAAAAAGAGAAGACTCACCAACGCTTTCTATCAGTGTAAGGTAAAGAAGTCTG
>JAOWBL010000021.1:16995601-17010568 GCA_028564865.1 Zenarchopterus dispar | reverse complement strand
AAAAAGAAACAACAAAGACAGAATAAAAAAGAGAAGACTCACCAACGCTTTCTATCAGTGTAAGGTAAAGAAGTCTGCTTTGACGAAGATGGAGCTCGACGGTCTCTACGAATGCTGCTAACGTTAAACGCTTAACCGTTTAACACTGCATGAATGGGAGCGCAGCAGACTTGTGCACAAAGACTTCCCCTCCGGCTGCGTCATGTTTCTCTGCTTTTGCTGTCCTGCACAAGTTATGGTTACAACAGTGCCCTCTCTAGACTGTTATGGGAACACAACAGTCAGAGATACCCATACACGACCATAAAGTTCGCTTTCAATTCATCAGAAGGCTAAAAGGCCATTCCACTGCAAGACATTAAACCTGACTACTTTTTTTAATGCAAAAAAAAAAAAAAAGAATATTTATCATTTTTGATAAATAGGTTTCTTCAGAGTAACCATACTAGCAGGTAACTGATGGAAAAACATGATGGTAGAGATGACAACAGGAGCACTGTGGACATTCAGTGTATCATGGACATCCAGCTTTGCACAGATGCAATATTGTTATAGTGGCCTATATACTTAGCTTGCAATCCTAAACAAAGTATGGAACATATATCACTATATGATATTGTACATATACATGCACACACACACACACACACACATACATACACACACATATATATATATATACACACACATATATATATATACATACATACATATATAAACATACATATATATAAATATGTACATATATACACATATATATAAACATACATATATATACATACATATACATATATATATATACACATATATATATACATATATATATATATATATATATGTATACACATATACATACATATATACACATATACATATATACACACATATATATATATATATAAATTAGTGACAGTTTGGGGAAATGTCTTTTGTTTTTGTTTTTTTGAATAATCTAATCTGAGATTAATACTCTTCCAGCAATACTGGGGGGAAAAAGTTAAGGCTGACTATACAACTGTTAAAATGTTCAGAGAATTGACCCCATAACCCTCTACAAACCTGTTGTGGAGCGTGGGCGTGGAGGACTCAGGTTCAATCCCCTGAGTTAACCAAGGCCACTGTGGGCCGCTGAGCAAGGGGCCCACAGTGGCAAGGCCCATTAAAAGACCCATTAAAAAAAAAACGAAAAAAAAACAGGACAATGACTTAAAGAAGCCATGACCTAAAATGAATCATTGAAAAACAGGCTAAAATTCAAAAATTAATAAACCATTCTATAAAATGCATCACAAACCAGCTTAACGTGCATGTTTTAGAGCCATGGGAGGAAACCAAAGGGCTTGGAGGAACCCAAATTTAATGACAAAGTGTAAACTCCACACAGCAAGATTCAGTGCAAGAAACTTGTTGCTGTGACACAGCAGTATTAACCTTCACACCACCACACTCTTCATGTTTTGTGAATATTTCAATTCATTAATCTAAAACTACTGGGTCAGATCTAAATAAGTGCCTGTTTTCCAAAGAGCGGAATGATTTAAAAAGTATAACCTATTGTACTTACTAACATTTTTTTAATAAGACACTTTTCTTTTTTTATGTTATTGAAATCATATAAAGCATCTTTTATCACAGTTTGATTTAATCTATAATAGTATACAATAAATCTATAATACTGTTAATGTTGGGTATTATTTTGCCCATTATCATTAAAAATATAATCCATGTTACAAATTCTACATGCTCATGGCAGGAGTTAAGGTACTCTTGAGTTTACAATGAACCATCAACAAAGCCAATGAAAATCATAAAAATAAGTCACATGACAGCTGTTTTCTTGTGAATATAGGTTATTTAACCTGTTTCAGTTATAAAGTAAGATGCTAAACAATTTTGTATTTGATCTGAAAATCCAAACAAAATATACAAACAAAAAAGCCGTAGGCTTTGCTTCTCCATTCATTGGCACTCAAATAAAGCTGTTATAGGCTCTAACAGGTCCCCTTGATCCTAATTAGGAGTAAGTTAAAATGTATATATGGATGGAAAATGACATGTTGTCATCAAGCGACACATTAATAGGCACATCTTTGCTTGTCAAGGAAGCCTGATCACAGATAGATAGATAGATAGATAGATAGATAGATAGATAGATAGATAGATAGATAGATAGATAGATAGATAGATAGATATTGTATATGTACATACAATTAGCCGGAATGTCACTTGTATGTCAAATGTTTATCCAGTAGAGGGCGCAATGGGGCTTCCTTTCGTGGACATTTTATCCGTTATTCTTCTTTCGTTTTCTTGGTTTGGGGTGGTTTGGAGTTGTTTTGGGATAATTTCCACTACTTTGATATCACGAATGTCTGCATTTATACCATAATATTTACAACCATTAGCTAAACATCAATCTTCTTTAGCATCTTAGTAGCATCACGCTGACTGAAGAGAATATTGCGATCATAAAGCAAAATGAGCAGGAAGTAAGCATAACTTTTTATTTTCTTTAGTTGTTTAACTATATCATCCGCAGTACTTACGATAGTTGAATGTTCTTTAGGCCATTTCCTTCAAAGCAAACAGAAAAACCGCTATCAAACTTTCGGTCCACCAAGCGGGCTTCTTCTTCTTCTTCGTCTGCCGTGGACACGCCTCTCGCCTCCTCTGGCGCGCGTGCGTCAGCCTGTCATCGGTGGCGTGCTACATCCGCAGAGGCAGACAGCTGCGTCCAGCTTGCGCCTCGTCACCTCGCGACATGCGGTGCTGTGCTGGTAGGGAGGTGAGTCCATCTGACCAGCATCTGCTTCAGCGAAGGTAATCGACAGCCGCGGAGACGCCTTCATCCCAGCGACGTGTGTGTGACAGCGAGGGGAGAATGAGAATAGTGGCTTTAGCTTCAACTCGGCGCAACGACACAACTGAAGAAAAGTCCCTCCGCAAGGTAATTGGACAACGGTTTTACTTTTCAACAGTGTGATATGAATAACGATTAGCGCCGTGAACGCTATTTGGGTGCCAACAAAAAAAAATTAGCTCCCATTACTGGTTGAGCTTGCGTTTTCACAACAAAGCTAACCCCGTTTAAACCAAGAAAGGAAGCCGTTTAGGCGAAACGCAACGGTTACTCTCACGTGTATGGCACGAGACATTGTGATATACTCTCCGGTGTATAATTGCTTGATACGACACACAAGTTAAGTTTGTTTTCTTTCGGTTCTTATTCCGAAACAGATGCTGTTTATTGTTAGAGGTCGATGGAGTGGCGCAACAAACCATATGGGGAAGGGACGGTGAATGAGCACATCTCTAGGGGGAATTTCAGATTTGTGTATTACTGCTCACGGGCTTTCCAACGCAAAATGGCATGTTAACTGTGGTCAGGATGACGATAAGTGATGTATTGGCACGCAACCCTCTGAATTCATCTTTTCCTACTCTGAAGAACAGCATCTGTGTACTTTAAATTTTTCTGATGAAGTCGAAGTATGAAGTCTCAGATCTGCTTCAGTATGCACAGTTTTAAGTTCCGCATTTTGTTGATGCATAGCCTGGTAAAAGTGTCAAAATTACGAACTATCAGTGCTATCACTGCACATATCACCGATTGAGACGTACTCTCGTATATTGTGCATTTTTAAGACAAAAAGACACATGGATCCTGTCACTGGAGGCCGGACTATTACACCCAAAATGAAATGATACATACTCCAGCATCCAGAAGTAGGCCAGTAGCTTGTGTGCGTGCGTGGGTGCGTGCGTGCCATGTCATGCGTGGTCCCCTCTGGTAGGTTTAGTAGACGTCTCAGTGGTTCTTAGGTGGAGTGGGGGAGTTTCAGACCGCAGCTCCCCTCTTTAGTCAGATGTCTGGTAGCATATTCACTGTCAAAATGACCTCTTCACTGTGTTTTGTCCTCAGCGTGATGGAGCAGATGTTCTGAATCTAACCAACAACTTAAGTTGGTGTGCGTCCTTGTGGATATAGAGAGCCTACCTCAGTAGTTTACCTTGCCAATCAAGTCACCATTTTGACTTCGTAGATGTTTTTGTGTCTGTGTGTCACAATTTGTGATGTTGTCCTTTGAGTTTTAAGAGAAAGCCTTACTCTGGAAAGGGTCACGATTTGATTCAAAATCAAAGTGGTCTAGCTCAAATTTCCCAATCTGTTCAAGAGAAGCAAGGAATTCAGAGTTGAATTCCAGTGTTAGTGTGAATGGCGTGGTACCACAGTCTTCTTTCTACTCTTAATTAAATTATAAACAAGGTTCACATCTTTATAATCTGATAATTATATGCACAATTGTGATATTTTCTGAAAATCAGTTATTTTGTGAATTCTAAACGAAGCATGTACATGAACTGCATACTTTAAAAAATGCTTGTTGCTCAAGTGCTGCACCATCTGCTTTAACTTTGGCATGTTGAGCCAAGAAAGGTTGATGCTTTAAACTGAATCTCCCCATCTCTTAACCTCGTATCTTAGCACAGCTGAGGTACAGTTTTCTGTTTAAGAAAATGACCTGATAGTATGACATACTTTTTACTCACTTGCCTGGATCATAAATCTGAAGACTTTGTTTTTTGTCTGTGCTGTATGAGCAGGAATCTTTTTGGGATGAAACTAGTGTTAAATGTTTTTTTTTTCTTTTTTCTTTCTCCCAGTCAGTATTTGCTGGAAGTTTGATAGTATGGTTCAGTGTGTTTTCAAAGTTTTTCTACTGTGGGTGATAGCAGATGATGTGAGACCTGGTACTTTGTTCACTGTAAACCGTCCAGCTTTACTCTAATTGAAGCCGGACTGGCTGTATTTTGTGTAGATTTTTTTCCCTTTTGCATATTACTCTACCAACTCTTAAAAGATACTTTAGAAGCATCGTGTTACTTTGACTAATAATGGAATAATAGGGGACTTTCAATAATTTTGTTTGGACAATGCAAGGGAAAAAAGTGAAAATGAGTTGTGTCAGTTTTAGAAAATAAGAATCATGAGTCTTAAGTGGATTTTTTTACTAAGACTTCTAGTGACAAAACTGTTGCACTGAATTTGTCTTTATAAATAGGTGTGTACCTCACCTCATCATATCTGCCACTTTAAGGTTATCCCACATCCTGCTTAGTGTTCTTCTGTAATCAGATGGTTTTATTTTTAATTTTTAAAAAATGGTCAGAGATCCTTGTCATGTGGCTTGGAAAAAAAGAGATGTAATGTCAGTGAGTCAGTTGTCCAGTGGCACAAACACGTCATTGTTGTAAACCCTCTCTTGTGCCTATTTACAGCTCGAGCGTGATATTTTGACACGTATGGTCAGATAGTGTGGTTGTCTTCTCTTGTATGCTTATTTTCTCAGTGTGTTTGTAATAGTATTGTTCTATTATTATTACATTTTATTACATTGCTTATATTTTCCTCATCACCAAATCCACTGACAACCTTGACTTTGACTAATAATGTAACTTCCCTATTTGACTTTAAGAAGTGGGTGTGAATTAAACTTCTGCCTGTTTTGAAAAACATAGTGTCTGACAACTTTATTTCTACCAGGTTCTAATAAGTCTTACAATTTCAACTGTAAATTCTCATAACTTCATATAAATTTAATTTTCAAACAGGCATTGCTGCAGAATTATTTTGTTGAAGCTGGCTTTGCAGCTGAAGTGTAAATAATGAATAAACACATTCTTAAATTTAATATTCTTCTCTGATTCTTAGTTTTTTAATCAGCAGCTTTCTTTGTATTCTGTTGTGATGATATTACAACAGAGGCAACAATAGCTATTTTTGTCTGCCTGAATAGCAGCTTTATGATGACTGTCAAAAGCTTACAGACGTACCAGTGTCACAGAATCACCAAATAGTGAAGCCCTTTGCTAACCAAGTTAAAAAAAAGAAAAAATGAAATGAAACGAAAGGCTTCAGTCTTGTTGTATGACTCACAACATGTCTTTTCCGCGTTTCAGTGTTGTCTTTTCAGAAGCCTTTGAAAAGACAACACTGAAATAGGAAGGAACACACCCTGAGCAGGTCAGCTTTATTTTATGGAACTATTGCATAAAGAGAAATATAGTCTCACACACACACACACACCTACATGCTGTTTTTCATTCACTAAACCTGCATGTGTGAAGACCAAGCTCAAAATGAATTAATCTCAGAAAATGTAGTGACCAGAATTAGGTTTTACAGGCTATACAACTCCATCAGCATTATTTCCCTTGTAATTACCTTCATGTGTTAATAAACTCATACTAAGGGATAAGTATCCCTTAACAGCATTATTATTGGAAAATGCCTGATTTTATAAGTGTATATTGAGCTTTAAGGTTCAATAAAGAGTGTCATAGATGAAATGCATTGTACTTAATTTTTATAAAAACCATTTATAGATAAAGTAGAAAGTGCCTAAGACGATCAAATTTCACTGACTAAATTCAATGTATATACTGTCTATACTCTACATGATGTGCAATATAGAGCTTTCAAGAATTTAAACAATTGCTGTCAGTCAACAGAAAAGGATTCTCTTGCTGATTTGCGTTGACTTTGGACAACCTGTGGCACTTCAGCATGAATTTTGGGGTCGTCATCTTATTGCAATTGAATGCAAAAGGCATACTCTATCTTAAGTTGGCTCACCACATTCATATGGGGGATTTCAACTCAGATTAAGGTGACTAGCATGAGTTTTTGTTTGTTTTGTTTTGTTTTTTTCCTTTTGTCTTTTTATTACCCAAACCTATTTCCTACTCAGTGTCATCAGTGAATTTGTTGTTGGGCTGTGTAGAAGTGCTTCTCACATCATATGTGTGGCATCAAGCTAAAAATTGCCACCTAATCCATTTCATATAAAATATTGATTTATATTATATGTCAGTATTCTAATTAAAAATATTGGTATATGAATTTCAGTTCACGTTGCCCACCCCTACACACTTCTGACTGTGATTTATCACTCAGCTGGAAAACTGCTGCACCACTGAGAACACAAGTGATGGTTCCATGGGATAATAGTCAAGTTCTGTGTTCTTTGGCATTTGTATAAAAGCTAAATTTGGCTATCTTGGAATTTCCCCCTTCATGATTGTGCCTTGTCTATTTGTGTTTTTTTAGATGCCACTTTTGCTCCAAATACTTAACCTCTGTCTGTTGTAGCATGGCGATGTTACGCTTTCCATCCAGTGTTCAGCTGCTCCTCTTCCATGTACTTAAACTTCAGTTTCTTTCCTTGTAAACATAAAATGACATGATAATGATATAATAGCTTAACTAGAAATTCTTTGAGTAACAGCCTCTTTGTATGTTTACCTTCTTAAATTATTTAATGTTTGCCAGTATAGAAACTTTCACTTTTCTGTCCTGACTGTGCAAATTTGGATTGGTGTGACTACAAGCTTAAGCAGATCTTTTGTGAGTTGAGGATTTGAGAGTTTGAACATCTCTTAAGATGGAATTTGGAAATAACATGATAGTGTAATACTTTATGCCCCCTCAACATAGCATGCTTCTTTTGTGTATTTCTTAAACACATCCACTTTTATAGTGTACATTTTTATAATGTATTAATGATAGCCATTTTAAAGCCAACATGACAAATTTCTTCCAGCCTCTCTGCTTATGTTATGTAAGCATTTTTGTCAGGAAGACAATCCATTTATGAGAATGTGGCTTTTCAACAGTCTTCTGTGGCTTTGTGTTTATGAAGACTGTTCCCTTAACATTTCTGTACCCGTCATACCACCCTTCCCAAAGGTCCAGCCACTTTGGGAACCGTGGCCTCTCTGATGAGCCCCCCATCCTTAGACCAGCTACAACAAAATATTATTTTCAAGAGGGGTCACATGCAGGGAGAGGTGGCCCCTTCCTTAACCTCTCTTGTTTTTTCCTTTGTCGAGATGAGAAAAGTGTTTGTGGTTTCAGACGGTGAGGGTTGCTGGTAAATCTATAGTCTTTGTGCTGAGCTTTGGAAAAATAGCAAGGCGGAGGGACGGTGGTAATACAGAGTCGGACAGGATAGAAGGTCCCCTTGGGGACAGCAAGCTATTCTGAGCTTTGTGCTGTTCTCTAGTCCATGTATTCTGGATGTTTTGCCCCTGGTCCACACATCCCATGTGTTGCTGCTATTTTCTGTGTATAAATACCACGGGCGTACAAAATAAACGGAAAGACAGCGAGTCTCCTGTTAAGGAGACTGTGGTTGGCTGTCAAAGCTTTCTGCCAGTTAGTTTCTCTCACTGGCAGAAGAGTGTATTATTCTTCTACCTAGTCCTTTCTTTTCTCAATGACTTTCTAGTTTATATGCTCTGTGTTTGCTTCATCTTACGCAAATGAAAGTTGATTTTACATACATGCTGTCCAATCTTGTTGTGTCAGTCTTGAACCCTGAGGTAATGTAAACAATTCCCTATTGTCCAAACACCATAACACCTGCAAAACGTGTCTGGTTATTTTGCCTTGATGGCGCTGATGGTACTGTAGCATTTTCGCTAAATGTAAGCACATAATCAGTGTGTATTTAATGATTAGTTCTCAATTGAAATATATTTAGAGGTGCAAAACAAAAGGGACTCAAGAAGATGTAGCCTCATTCTGAATTTTGTTTGTTAGACCTGAACCTTGAGTCTACAGCTGAAAATTCCCTAACCATTAAGAGATGGTATATTGATGCACAGTCCAAAATTAAATACTATGTGATTTCTGATTTATTTTTTATTTTTTATTAGTCCTGCTGGATCAGTATCAACAATACATTTGTCAACATCACTCAAGCTCCTTTGTAGCCTTTCGTACATGCTACTTTCACATCTCCCACTCTACATGTTCCTCATTTGAGGTTTTCTTGCCACTTCCAAGTTTTAAAGAGGAACATGAGGTTATTTGATTGAATGGATTCTAGACAACCAAATAACCTTATAACCAAATAACCACTATCAGTCATGCTTAGAACTGGGTATCCTGTGTCCCAAATGCCTTTGTGCTCTAATGTGAGTTGAAGTGGTGGTAGTCAATCATCTCAAGAATTTTACAAAGATCCTGTTTTGGGAACAGTGCAAGGTAGAGTCTTCTAAAAACATTTTTTTTCCCTCTAAATGAATAGATGACTTCTAGGGGTTCTTGTTTGCTCAGTGCTTTACTAGGCATGTAGTTTAGGAGAAATGTTCCTGTATCAGCTGAGTTCTGTCTTTACACTATATATTACTTTAAAGAAATGAGAAACAACAGGTTTTGAACATTTAAACATTTTGCCTGTGTGGGTTTTCTAATGGCTGACATTGATTCTTTGTCTTTTAAGTACATGCCTTTTAAAATTCTCAGAACATGCTTATTTTAAAAGGAAAAAAACACACACAAGCTCTAAGGGTGGCCTTGATTATTATTCTGTGGCTGGAATTATGTGCACCTTGAATTAGCTACTGTACCATAACCTAACTCCCTTCTGAAAATAGAAAAATCACCTCCTCGTGATCCTCACACCTCTCACTTGCTGTGTGTTCCTTTCTCTCTTTTTTTTGTCCATTTTTTTTAATTGTTTTGAGTGTGGACACACTGTTCTTCCAGCCCCCATTACAGAACCGAAGCTTTGAAGCCATCTGGGACTTGAGATCCCTTCATGTAGAAATTGAAGCCATGTGGTTGCTTGTAATGACAGGGATAATGCCACACACTGCATCGCAGGGCATTCTTCAAGCTTAATTTTTGCAAACTGCTCTTTTATTGACCACAGTAATTACTGTAATGATAACCATCGTCAACACATGTATAAAAGTTGTCAATTTTATTTTTCTGGTAACATCTTAAGAATTTCTTTGAAATACCATTCAGGAACATGGATGTCATGGGGTTTAGGGATAATTGAGACTAAAACCACATGACTCAGTCACACAAATGAAAGACATCCATTCAGGTTGTCTGGGAGAAACCTCCTCGATGTACCATCAGTATTGTTGCGAAATCTTGAAATAAAATGGAAAATGGGAAAAAAAAGTATGCATGTCATATTAATTGTCCATCATCAAAATAATTGATTTTTACTGACTTTGGCGCTTGAGCTTGGTGACGTTTGGCTAAATTGTGAGGTGGTACTAACCTTTGCAAGCTGATACTGATGGTAAAGTGCAGAGGAAAATGCATGGTTGGGCTCTGTGGGGATAACCGGGTTAAGCGAATACACAGTCTGAGGTTGCTTGATCTGAGTCTGAGCATCCTTTGGCCGACCATGCAGAATTCACTAATCTACCAGTAGTAAGTAGAACTCAGCATCTGCCATCTTGTGCCTCATACCGTAGCTGTTTTGAAATTAGAGTTCTGAGTGGAGATAAAAAATGTTTTGCTCTTGATAATCAATTCACCTGTCATCTGGGATATCTATTCAAAAACTGTATATAACCTGGACCTGTTCAGGGTGTACCCCTGCCTCTCGCCTGTGATGGGCTGGGATTGGCTCCAGCAGACCCCCGTGACCCAGAAATGGATTCAACGGGTCTAGAAAATGGATGGATGGATGTATATGACCTGTAATTTGAGTGACTTTAGATGAGCCCAGAGCATACCCTGATATAAATTTAATAGAAGATTTCAAGCTACTACAGTAAATACACAAACCTTACTGCTTTCAGCAGTCCTGTGCTTGTGCTCCGTTTCCACAGTCCTATAGTTTGATTATTGCCGGACTTCTTCTAATCCCAGGATTCATTCTTTCTCTGCTCTTGTATAATCCTCTGATTTAAATCGGATGCCACTCAGATTAAGATTGATTATAGGCTGAAAGACACATGATCACGCACAAGGAAATATATGTATTAAAAAAGGTATGCCATTTGTAGTAACACTTGTTAATATCTAAAGCATTATGTTCAGTTTCCCTTTGCTTTGGCAATTGATTTTCTTTGAACAGGCAGGAATAAATGAGCTTTACGTTGTCACAGAAGGAGCAATTCTAGACGAATGTATGGCTTTATCCATAGCATTTGAGGGGATGTGGGTCATACCCAGTCTGAACACTTCACCAAATCAGTTGAGGAAATTTTGACTGCCACACCTCTGCTTACTTCCTTGTAAGTAGGTGAATGTGATTCAGAATGCTTTGCAAGCCACTTGTGGTTACAACAGTGCTCTGAGAGCTTCTATACACACGCTCTATTTAGAGCTGTACGTCATAACAGGAAATGATGTCATCTAAGGCCTAGACTCGGTCTTCTGTGTTTAGCAGCTGGCTTGTCAAAATTCAACCTGTAGGAAATTAGTTTTCATTGTTCATGTAAGGTCTTAAACTGTCAAAGTCATAAAATTAAAGTTCTCTGTTAAAACTTCTGGATTTTTACACTCCTTCAAACTATAAATTGATTCATTCTTGACTAATTGCTTTTGTTTTACATAGAGTTCTAAAAACAATTTCTTCCAGGCATGATATTTGTGTGAACATTCTGCTATCAGTATCGTTCTTGTCTGCTTACACTCTTTTACCCACTTGCTTCTCTATGTTTCACACCCTGGTCAACTTGAGGTCTAGTCACCGTTGTCAGCATTTTCTGTTCAAAGGAAATTCCATCAAATTAACTGTTGGTGCAATTCATCTGGGATGACCTCAACTTTGGTCATCTAGCATTTTTCTTTTGAGCCACAGGCAAAGTTGAAGTAGAGAATTCCTGTGAATTGGCCACCTTGCGGTGTTACTCATATTTTAAAAATGTTAGGTCTTTCAAATTTCAGGCATTGTTAGTACAAACATTTCCATGTTTGGTAGAGGACACAGTTTTCTGTTGGGCTTTTTCTTCAGTTCTGACTAAACATGTTGTTCAAGGAGTGGTGGGCACTGGTTTCCTTTTGTCCCTCACTCCAACACAATAGTATCAGCATTCTGGAGACACAACACAGGAAGTAAGCATCTTGCTCCTAAGGATAAAGCACAACAGAGCTTCTACACCTTGTAGGCAGAAATCAAAGCAGCACACAATGCTCAGACGGATTTTTGTTTTCCCTAAATGTTAGATTAATTCTACCAGGCCTTGAAGAGCATCACATTTTACTTGGAAAATTTATAAAAATATGCTGGTCGCTTGTGGTCATATTGTGACTAGAAAAAGATATCGGTCTATCACTTATAAATTGTGGGCAGGACAAGAACATAAGTTGTTTAATGTGAAAAAAACACTCGGGTGTGATATTGTGAAATCTGATGGGGAGAATAAAAACTGACACAAATGTCTTTCTGCGCAACTTTTCATTCCAAATATAATGTGTAAAAGTTACTTGATGCAATTTTGAACATCCCTCTTCATGGAGAGAGCATAAATAGGATAGCACATATAGTTACTGTTTTAGGATTTGCATTGATTTCTTCTTTACACTCTTTCTGCTAAATGTTTTTTAATCTTAAAATATAAGCTAAAAAAAAAAAAAAGACAGGCAAGTAGTTTTTTGCAGTTCTCAAGGACACTAATGTAGTGACAGTACCTTTACAGCTTACTTATCAGTTCAGTGAAATTTGCGGATGCATTCAGAGACCCTAATAAGAAAACATGAGATAGCTGAGAAAGGGCAAATTTTGAAAAGGAAAGCACCTAATGGCTAAGTGTGTTTGCTAGATGGTCTGTTTCTGTGACCACCTGCTAAGACACTCAGCTGTTTTGAGTTTGAACAGCTGTTACTGAACTCTGACTGGGAGAAAAAGGCAATGCAAAACTTAACTAGTTTAATTTAATAGTTCTATATTATGATTTAGAGTTGTTTTTTCTGGACTAGATCGTGTCAGGTATTATATGTATTTTATAATGAGTGTAAATAGAGAAGTAAATCTTTAATTGGATTTCATACCCTAAAAATAAATAAAAACCAGTTTGATAATGCCTGAAGTCATCAGTTTGTGTGTCTAATGTTTCCATGTTGATTTGTAGTTATTGAGGAAGTCACTTCAGCTAAAATGTCTCCTAGTCAACACAAAGAACAAGGGAATTTCTGGAAAAGTTAAAGGGTGTTTTGTGTAAATTGGCAGGTGCTCCCCCACCTGTTGCTTCTCAATATGACAGACTTTTATAGCTGGCTTCTTGCCGTCAGGCGCCAGTAATGATGTTCCTCATGGCGTAGTAGTTACTGTGATGAACTTGCTTGTTGGCTTTTTCATGAGTGTGATGTTGCAAAACCAGCAAAATATATTACTTTTTAAATAGACATTGAGCTATTCTGAAGTAAATTTGGCAGCTTTTGAACTTTTTCTGTCATTGGTTGGATCTGTTATTTAAAAATCCTCTTTTCTCTCTCTGTCTGTACATAACTAATTCACTACAATGAAAGCAGCATCCATGGGATCAAAGAAGTGCAGCATATGAAGCTGCTTCTACATAAACAAACATGGTTGTTGGTGAAAGTTTGTCTAAATAAGCTTTAGTTCTTTTTTTCTTCTAAACACTTCAACAAAACACAGCGGAACAAGGCTTTAGCTTATAAATGTCACAGAAATGACACCATTTATGGCTGGTCTAGGATCTCGTGAATGATGATGTGATTTAGTGTTATAAAAATTGCTTACAACCCATTTAAATGGATGCTCATGTTTCACTTAGTCATAAATTAGTAAGAATTAATCAATAGATTACTAATGATTGCTAGAAAAAAATTATTAGATCTCATGTTTGCTTTAAAAAAAAAAAGCGTCTTCCAAGCATTCTAAATTCAAACTTGAAAATAAAAAATCTTAAGCAAGTTCAGCTGCAGTTGAGGCAGGCCTGTAAATGGATCAGAGCAGTTTAGACTAAATCTCTAAATCTGTTACTAAAACCAAATCTTATAATCCCAAAATAATCAAATAATTTCCCCCTTTTCCCCCACTTAGATTTTTGGGACAGTCAAGTTGAGTGTAATAATCCTCTTGTGTGCTTCCAAATTCAGATGTATTACATTATTGCGCTGGCCAAGTGGATTTAATGTAGGAGGAATGGCACTGAAAATACCGAAACACTGAATAGTTTGAGAATTCAGTTCAACAGTATGTCGGTAAAGTTTGACTCAGACTGACAGTCAAAGTGCTTTTCTTTTTTTTTCCTTCCATGAATATGTTGGTGTTATAAATTCATTCCCTGTGCTCATATACTAGCTCATACTCAGAGTCAAGAAAGCAAGAGGCACAAGTGGTGTGAGAAAAGATGAAAAGCCAGAGACCAAAGTGAAAGCAGCATCAAACAGCTCATGGGCCCTGGCTTCTCTTTGTCAAACACAACGACCCGGACTCTGTTTTGTCTTTTGTTTTCTTGATCTCTGACCTGTGTGTTCTCACTGTTTGGCATGGTAAGAGCAGCCTCAGCGCTCATTTTGTTTGATCAGCATTTTAGAGTTATGTTAGGATATAATGAACACACAAACTGTACCTGGATAAAAGAAATGGCTGTAAAATAGGACACTTCTCACATTTCGTGTGTAATTCTGTCGGCAATATAGAGTCAAAGTGAGGACCCTAATGCAACCAACCTAAATATTTGAAGAAACAGCAAAGGTGGAGATTGTATTTTGTAAAACATGAGAAGCCTGTGTTACAATAACGCTTTTAGATATATCTTTTTTTTAAATCTCATAACTGTGGTTTTATCAACTCGGCTGACACCATATCTTTATCTGTAAGCATAAAGCCGCAACTTAGAGGTGAAACAATATTAGTCATGTTTTACTCTAAAGTTACATTTTACATCTTGGAGTCAATGTGTAATCAACCTTCCTACTATGTGGAATATCCATATGGAATATGAAATGACGTTAGAATGTCTCTGTCTGTGTCTGTGTGTATGTAATCAATGGCTGATTTTATTTTTTTCTCTTGTGACCTTTTTTTTTCTCTAGATTTTGAAATGAAGAAGGACATAGACACATTGATAGCGGAGGAACGGGCTGAAATCATCTCTAAATATGACAAGGTAGGCACATCTAATCGTCTTTTGGACATGATTAACAGATGATATATTCACATTACGCCAAGCCAGCTT
>JAOWBL010000021.1:16942996-16983735 GCA_028564865.1 Zenarchopterus dispar | reverse complement strand
CTATCTATCTATCTATCTATCTATCTATCTATCTATCTATCTATCTATCTATCTATCTATCTATCTATCTATCTATGGAAAAGAGGAGCAACAAAAGAAAATAAGGAAAGAATGAAGGAGGAGATTGGCAGAGTGAGAGAAAGGGAGTCTTGTCGTCTGAGAGGTGGTGTGGTTCGGGTTAGGTTGTGGTTGAATCCTTGAGAGGGTGGGAGGGGAGGGAGTGGGAGGTGCAGGGGGCAGGCAAGGCTGTGCATACCCGCAGCATTCAAATGGAGCTCCCATTGGGAGGTTTTACGCTTCAAAATGGTTTCCTGTGACGTGGATTGTGTGTTTGATTTGAGCTTTGAGGGGTTTGTGTTATTCTCGGGAGGGGAGAATCTAGCACGCTCTCATTTCCGCACTACCAACAGCCAGCAGAAAGTTGGCAAGCCGAAACAGGGGGATTGTAAAGACAGATTTTTCTCTCCCTCCTTGTATGAACATTTTTTTCAGTTTTATTTATTTTTTTTGCTATGTTTTTTCTGCTGATCCTGCTCCACATCTGAGTTTGTATCTTCATGGATTGGTTCTAATATTTTTGACCTGCTCAGATCTCAGTCCTTTCACAGTTTCCCATTTTTTGTGATCTTCTGCTTATCATAAAAGGCATCAAAGATGTGTCTTCATTTTGGTGTGCGCACACTTTTGCTCCCTGACACACATGCGTCCCTGCAAAAGTGAACAAGCAAGTGTGCACGTGTACAAGTGTGCATGCTGTCAAACACATGCCTCAGATGTAATTGCAGACAATGGATACCAGCTGGGTTTTAGGTGAAGCAAGAGACACAAATGGATCCAGGTAGATTGTTTTCTTTCCCAATTAGCTTGGAGAGGAAAGAAAGAAGGTTAAAGGCAAGAGTCGCCACAAAAAGAAGAAAAGGACATTCACCATGGCAACAGCAAGCCACTTCTATACCATACCAGCAGACGTACAAACTATCTGAAAGCTCAATCCTGTGCCAGCTACTGTACCACACAGAGTGAAAAACATGATAAAAATTAACCCTAGATTTGTTTGCTTTGAGGGGAATATCTGTGGAACCCTGCTCCCTTTCACGATCAGCACTTTTCCTTTTCCCTCCCTTTTCTGCCTCTTGGCATCCCTACAGTCTTTATTTTCTTACTGTAAAAACTTCACTGCACATAAACTTTGCTTGTGTAAAAGCACAATTAATGTAACAACGCTTCTACTGTGTGGTGCAAGTGGAAAAGCTAACTGCTATAGGCCAATTTTGTCCATGTAGTTATATAAATAGTGGTGATGGAATGACTGGGCTTTCCCCAATATGTGGGGGCATAGCAGGGTCTGAGGGGTTCCACTGCCATTCTGGTTCCCACCCACTGCCTCAGTATCTACTTTGTCAAACATGCCAGTCGTTATCCCAAGAGTTTATCATTTACATAATAATATGGTACAGTATTACATGATAATATGTTGCTGTACATGGCCATCAATTATACACTTGACAGATTAACTGCCTTCAAGAATCCCTTGATGTCTGTTCTGCATTTAAAGGTGTCTCTGCACTCTGAGCAACTTAGTTTCCAAAAAAGACAGGGTGAGTCCAAACTAAAGAAGGAGAGTCATGACTTGCAAATCATGTAAACTGTGTATTTAACTGAAAATAAACCAAAGACAACATATGAAATATTAAGAATGTGCAATGTTATAGCTTTTGAAAAGTATAGTACATGCATTACATGCTTTTTTGAAATCATTACCTACATATAACTGAAATGAAGTAAAATATAAACGTATTATCATGAATTTGATTTCATTGGATCAAAATATGAATGTATTTATGAGGGCTTGTGTTAAATTTCTCTGTTTTCTTTAGAAAGCTCTCTGGGTGACATTGTTGTGAACTGGGACTGTACAAGTAAACTGAATTGAATAGATATTCTTCTCTTAGTTCGGTCTTCTTGTCTTGATACACATTTGATAGTTCCAAACACCTCCGTATATTTAGTCTTAGACTGAGAGTGAGTGGGCACAGATAAGGATTTAACAACGACAAAAACTCACTGTCTGGTGAAAAACAAGGAAAGAGAACGGTCTTCTGGCTAATCTCCCATGTTGCTCCTTAGTAAATTGGTTGTTGATTGTCCACAGACATTGTTGTTGGTGCTCCCCTGTATCGGTAAAGCCCAGTGCAGAGACGCGTAGGGGCTCTCCAAAGTTTTGTTATTGTAACAGGAGTGTGCTTTGGCCGGGAACCCTGTTCTCAGCATGAAAAACAACAATAACAACATCAGCTCACAAACCTCCCAAAACAGAGAGAAGCCAGAGGAGAGTCTATGCCCCGTTAATGATGTGCACCATTGTTTCAATGCAACACTTCATCTCTGGCTCCAAAGTGACTAGAACTTCTGTCGGCACCTTCAGCATACAGTTAGTGCTGGCAAATACTGGACGTAGGATTACTCTCCTCCACACATTTCTCTTTCTCATACACAGATTTAGAGATTCCTGCGTCTCCTGAAGACAAACAAAGGAGAAGAAATCCACACAAGTTTCAAAACAAAATAGCGGGGAGTTTACACAGAGACCACACAACAACATCACAGTGGTCTAATCTATTTGTAATTAAAAAGTTTTCTCTGCAATGTCCTCTCCCAGACAACAACAGATCCATCTTGCCTTGGCCTTGTTATGATCTTGGCCTGTTTTCCCCCCCTTCTGTTCTCAGTTGTTTTTCCTGTAACATAATATTTGTTTGTGTGTGTGTGTATGAAATTCCCTCTGTTGTGTTGATGACAACGTGAGAAAGGCAGCCCATGACGGACAAAACAACTAAAAAAAAATCAGACATTGTTATATTTGAACTTGTTCTACGTCAGTTCGAAGTGTTTAAGCTGTCTTACAGAAGTGCCTCAAATAAGAAAGATTGTTCTCGCTATACATTTCTGGTCCAGTCGTTTGTGTTAGTGTGGATTCTCCTCTGGGAGACATTACGGATTCATTAATGTGTTACATTTTATTTTTCAACTTGACTTTCCTGTTCTTTGTGTTTAGCAAGAGAAAAGATGAAGAAAATTAAAGAATAGATGGAGAGAGTTACAGAGCAGGGGAGGGCTCAGGTGACTCAGCTTTCCCTTGGAAGCAGATCGAGGGGAGTTGATTGGTTTGAACCCCCCAAAGTTTTACTAGAACACAGACGTTTTAACATGAGGGAAAAACAATATTATAACAGCTTCCTGCACCACTGAGTGTTCCTCTCCAGTAAATAGAACAAGGATTGGGTCATAATGTTATGGTCTGCCATTAGGGGAATAGAACCCCTGAACTCCCCACCCAGCCCCTTACTCCTTTCCATGTGGAGCAATAGGCTCCAGTGTTAAGAAATGTCAGTCACCAGCGTTGTAATTGTGCACTCACTTGTTCCATCCATCTGCAAAGCTGGCTTTCAAACATGCTCTTTGTGTGAGTGGACATTGTGGCTGCCCTTTCCTTCTCACTCATGCCTTCCTTCGCTCTGTTTTCTTTTGTGCCTGTTAAACGCTGCGATTATTATTTCCCAACAAGGCAGGCTGGAGGAGGAAACTCTGATGTAAAGGAACCAGCTTACTTATTTACTATCAGGACCTTGCATTATGGGGATTTGTTTGCTTAGTGTCACTAATATACAGAAGTGCAGGTGAATGTGTTCATGTCTGTGTCTGTGAGTTTTATGATACAATAGAGCTCTGTCATGTTCGGCAGTATAAGTCAGCTTCCAGGGTAGCTCAGAGTGTGACAGTAGCAGTTAAAACAAACAGAAAGTCTCCACTCTGGAAAAATCTAAGACTATGAATATGGCAAGTATGGCAATGATGGGAATTGATCCACTAGGCATTTTCCAAACTTTAATATGTTTTACCAAGGAGGAAAATGGCAAAGAGGTAGAAAAGCAACAAAGCATTTGTAAAGCAATACTGAAAATGTGTCACTTAACATGCAAACCCTCTACCACAACTACATATATTTCCTGGGTAAATCCTGCTTACTAGAGATCATAGGATCTGGTTTCATGTGCTTTTCTCATTTTTGAATTCTCAGGCTATACATATGTAAATCTGGCTCAGACATCAGACAGAACACAGCACTGCTCCGGTCCATTAACCTGTAGATATATGACTTGTTTTTCTGGTGAGTGACAAGATGTAGTACCCCGATTAATCATAGATAAACAACTAAGAAAATTAATGAATGGATAGCGTGTGTAAATTTCCTGCCTGACCATAAGCAAAGGATCACCCACATATTGCCTCTTGCAATTGTTTGGGATTAGATGGTCTGTGCCATGGAAGTGGATAAGGGTTGTTTTTGTACATCTGTTTTTGTGTCAGATGTGTGTGTGTGTGTGTGTGTGTGTGTGTGTGTGTGAGAGCGAGAGTGTGTGTTCTGGAGAGCAGGTAAAAGATCTCAGCCCAAGGGGTCATTTTCCATTGGTCAGACAGACAGTCATGACTGGGTTCATGTTATCTCATGTCTGGAGCATCCATATGAGAGACAAACAAGCAGCAAACACATTCGGCTGGGCTGAGTCATACTGTGTGCGCATGTGTGTGTATGTGTGTTTTTTCATCTATCTTTGTGAGGACTGATCAGAGCTTTAAGACATTTGTGAACAGGGGACCTTTTGCAAGCTCTTAAAGGGCTGTTTAGGGGTTCAAACTTAGTTTTAGAGTTATGGTTAAAAAGACGTATGTGTTAAGATTGGGGATATGCATTTAGTTTGCTTATAGGGGTCTGGAAAAAGAGTTGATCAATGAGAGTTTTCTTAAATATAGAAGCTTAAACACGTGTGTGTATTTCAGCAACTAAAATACCCAGCGTATCCTTTGCCTGAAACATGCTGACCTCATCTATGGAGGGGTCTAATAAATTCACTGCAGGTGATGAATGCGTAGCTGTACTCTAAAACAGCACCACTCAAAAGCAATGTTTGTCATTTGGTTTCACTGCAGAGGCATGTTGTAAAGACTGGCAGATTAACTGGTGGATTTTCTTCATTAAGCATTGCTATGGTGGGACCTTGTATAGTTCAGACCGTAATCATTATTTAAACAAGAACATCCTGTGCAGTATGGTACATGTACTGATGATTCATTACGTGTATGGTCCTGGTCTGAGTTTTTAGTGAAATCCTCTGAAGAGAACAAAGGAGCTTTATGCTACAACTGAGGTGTGAACAGGGACTGCAGGCTAGCATCTCAATAGTTAAATTCCAAAGAAGAGCACAGCCATCCCACAGCTTCCTCTGAAAGTGATCTCATCTCTGTTTAACTCTGTTATTCAGAGCAGACTGTCTTATTGATTCAAATGTGGCCAACTCCTACTACGTTACAAAGGGAGTAATACAATAGTAAATGAGGACACCTATGGTACAGTTTTAAAGGAGACGATTACTGTTAGGACACCTACACATCTGAAGCCACACTGAAAACCTGCTCAAACATATGTCTTTACTTCAAAGATTCCTCCAGTTATGAGTTTCTGTTTGGTGACATCTGATGGGGAATAAGCTTACTCCATTTATAAATTATCCATCCATCCATTTTCTATACCTGCTGAATCCATCTATAGGGCCACGGGGGTCTGCTGGAACCTATTCCAGCTCATTACAGGTGATAAGTAAGGGTACACCATGGACATGTTACCAGTACATCACAGGGCCACATATATAGACAAACAACCATGCACAATCACTCTCACAGATATGGACAATATAGAGTTGTCAGTCAACCTTACATACATGTTTTTGGACTGTGTAACCTAAGGGAACCAATGCAAGCATGAAAAAAATTGCAAACTCCACACAGAAAGACTCTGTGTGGAGTTTACCTCCTGGTTTAACTCCTGCTAGGCCAGGAGTTAAACCAGGAACCTCCTTGCGAGACAACAGTGCTAATCACCAAGCCACCACACTGCCTGGAAAGTCTCCAATGATCTTTATTCATGAAAAATAAAACCTTATCAAAATTATGAACTCCTCTGTCTTGTGGTCATCTTTAGTGCCAATAGCCTTCCTGATTGTTTTACATCTGAAAGCTTCAAAATTGCAGTCCTGACAATAAAATTTCGATGCATAGCCTATAAACAAACGACATTAAGTAGATGAGGGAAAAAGAGTTGCTGCCTGACCAATTTGTTATATTTTAAAAAACTAATTATACAGGACTACTCCTCCTATCTCATCTGTCCAGTAGATCCAGTAAAGCTTGGTTCCATATCCTGTCACTGTCCATGGATCCCACATACTGTGGTTTCAAGACTTAGGAGAGTAGCAGAGTTTCAAAGTAAAACCATAGCTAAGACAAGTTTTCATTCATGGATATGAGGATATTTCAGAATGTATTTCTGTATATTTCTATATTAAAACTAGGATATAAAATATCCTTGATCATTTCTGTGCAGTCATGGTCTGGTTGTGCAGTGAGAATAGCCTGGTCCTCAACACCACCACAACCAAGGAACTGATCATCTACTTCAGGAAAAATAAAACAGACACTCAACTGCTCTACAATCAGTGTGTGGAGCAGGTCTTTACATTTTGGTTTCTAGGTGTCCAGGGGACACCTAGGAGGGAGACCTGACCTGGAGCACCAATCTATTGCAGCCCAATTGTTTCTTTTGTCACCATTAAGATGGTAGTCTTTATTCTCAAATTCCAAGACTGAATCAAGTTGCAAGTTTACTGAGGAAGTCACTGTGTGTGCAACCTAATGCTGCATACACTGAAGGATGTAAGCTTCCTCAAGACGTATGGTCTGCTTTGTCCCTTCTTGTAAAGAGCATCCCTGTTGCATCTCCAGTCCAGGTGAACACCAAAGTATTTCTATTTCTTCACCACTTTGTCTTCCATGATGGAAATAATATTTGGTCCTCCTAAAATCTAGCACATTCTTTCTTTTACTCAAATTCAAGATGAGACAATTGTTCCCACACCATACCACAAAGTGGTCCACCATTTCCTTCTACTCAGTCTCTTGTTCTTTACTGATACACTTCACAACTACAGTTATCTGAGTATTTCTGTACATGACAGGACTGTGACTTCCAGTGGAAGTCTGAGGTGTATAACATGAAGAGAAATGGTGAGAGTACAGTCCCCTGTGGTGCTCCTTTTAGTCTCAGACTCTGGTCTATTTATCAGGTAGTCAGTAATACAGAAGATTATGGAGGTATCCAGCTGTGTCTTCAGGAGTTTTTTACATTGTAAAGAAGGTTGAATTGGGTTAAATCCACTGGAGAAATCAACTAATGTGATGATCAAAGTGCTGCCTTCTTTGTTTAGATGACTGTGTTTTTTTGTTGTTGTTGTTGTTTTTTTTGTTGCCTTTTTTAATTCAGGTGTAATATGACCTCTTCAATTTCTACTTCATGTTGATAAGAAAACTGCAGTGGGTCCTGAAAGTTTCTTATTTGCTTACTCAAATGGAGGTTTCATGATGTGTGACATTAGGAAAAGAGGTCTACAGTCATAAAGAACAGATGGGTGATATTTGTTTGGTACTTGAACAATACTGGATGTCTTCCACAGCACTGGAACCTTCTCCTGGCTCAAGCTGAAGGGGTGCTGCAGAATCCCACATAACTGGTCTGTAGAGATCTTTAGGACTCTGGGGCTAACATCATCTGGACCTGTATAGTTGCTTTGGTTCATTCTTTTCAGCTACCTCTTCACCTGGCTGCAGGAGGGGAAAGAGGAGTGGGCATCAGTTTTGTTCAGTGTGTTTGGGAGAGCATCAAAATCCATGACCGAGATGGAAGATGAGACATTAGAAGTGTGAGAGGAAAGCTGTGGGTCAAGAGAGGCTGGAAGGTCTATTTGACTGGGGATATGAGTCAAGGATGCTGAGGTTGTTTTTGAGCTGAACCTGATGAAGAACATGTTCAGTTTATTAACTCTGTCCAGAATTCCATCTGTCTGAGCCTCCTTCTGCTTGAAGCCTTTGAGCTTGTTCATTCCTGATCTGAGGTTTGTTATTGGGGAAGCACTTCACTGTTTGTGCTTCCTTCACAGGAATTTAAATAGTAAGTAACACACTCAATCATGGTGTCATCTCCATATGGCTCCAGAATTCCTGTCACCACTATCTCATTGTTTGCTTGCCACTCCTTTTCAAATTTCTGTCTGTTCATATTCTCTGAAAGCCAGGCAGAGAGATGCTTGACTTGATAATATGTTCCTGAATATCTGTTTCAGGTGAACTCAGAGCTGTGAAAGCTCTTGAATGCCTAACCTTTAGTTGGAGGTGAGGGTTACCTCAGCTTAGACCTTTGCCTCAGATCATTTCAAGACCCTCCCAGGATGATGAGCAGATCACTAGCCAAAGGAGGGGAAAGGGTGGAGGATTATGGTCGTCTTGGCCACTTGACTTAGGCACCCATCTTGGTCGATGGGGCTTGGCGACTGAGTGACTGTTTGTCCCAGCTGAGCTTCACTAGTGCTTCTTTCAACTCTGGAAGTACTTTTTTTGAGGATGGATGAACTGAGTTGATCAGAAAGAATGTAATGTAAATTTAGTTAGTATCACAAGTTACCATAAGCTAAGCCAAGCTAAAATAGCTAACTTGTGGTGACTGAGCTAAGATGGCCAAATTACCACCAGCTATCCAGGCTGACCTGCTTGGTCCATTTTCACAGTTACCAATACCCTAGCATGTAGAGTAACAAAAATATACTTCAAAGGTACTCTATATGGTCTCTGGTCAACAATAATATATTGTTTATACTCCCATGTTGCAGGGAACTCTAAACTAAAATCCCTTCTGTAGTCTGATGTGCACTTCTTCAAAGAAATGTTGCTGCGTGTCGGGTCACTGCAGACTGAAGCTAATGAGATTGATCCAATTGGTTTTTTCCTCTATGTGTTTCCAGTTACTACTTCTTTTTCAAGCTGGGTAGAAAGATAGGTTGCTGCAGTGTCGTGAAAAATTACTATTGCTCAACATTTATCGGCAAATAAGGATATGCTATGTTTGCTCCATTGATATATGAGAGCTCCTAAAAGGCATTAAGCAAAAGGAAGCTCAGGACTGCAAGCTAGAACAACAAAAAAAAAAGCTACAGAAAAGAACCAGCAATGCCACCTAGTGATTGGCAGTGTAATTACAAAGACACTCATGCAACAATAGACAAGCATAAATCCCAACATTGACGTAAGTCCCTGTAAAGGGCCACAGTTCTCCATCTTGTGCATTGTGGAAAGTAATCAGGGCATTAGGACAATCTTCAGTTTAGCCTTCTCTGCTCTTTTAGCATCACTTATTGAACTGTCAAGAACACATATAGAACATGTGCATACCAACTCTGTCCATCATCGGCCCTGTCATTGATCTGCCCAGTCATCTACATAAAACATAAGGTATAGCAAAGTGACATCATCGACAGGTGGCAGATACATCTCAACAGAACAATAAACTTCACCATAAGAGCAAAAGCATATTCATGTAACACTTAATCTTCCCATATGTAGACTACATGCACAGTTACTGTGTAGAACCATAAATCACACTTAAGTAATACTCAAGTCCAAGTCACAAACGTGAGTCCTCATTTCTGTTTTCTATGATATGGAGCATATGGATAGCACATCAGTTATAGGAATATTTCATGTTGCATCCCTGCATCTGGGTAAAAGTTCAAAGGGATTAACGTGAATGCTTTCATTTTTTTCAGTTCATCCAGTGAATCTTGGATGTCATGACTGTATTTATTTACCAGTCTGACTTTGTATAAATTTTGTGCTGGATTTCCTTGAATGCAAAGTACAGTATATGGTATTTGTTATTTTGCATTTCACAATGGTCAAAGGTGAAAAGGTGCGTTTTTACTTTTGCTGTGGCACTCAGAAGAATGGAGCTGTCTCGCCAAAATAAAAGTGGAATGCAGTTGTTTCTTCTTCTTCTTCTACTGCCAGTGTGGGTGAGTTTTAAAGAGGATTTCCTATTTCCCGACATAGCTCTTGGGGTCAGAGGCCCATCTGAAAACCAGCTGCATCCGCTCCCTTCTCTTCTTCCATGGGTATGCTTTCCAGGATGCCAACCCTGACACAAACCTGCGTGTTATTCAGAATGGCAGCTGCAAGGCCACCGAACCTTAAATATCACAGAGGATATGTGGTAAAACATTTTTTCTTTTTCTTCTTCTTAGCATGATGTGTTTTTTCTAGGATGCTATTTTTTCTCGGTCTGGTGTTTAATTAGGTCCATTGTAAAAAGAGGTGTTGCATTTTGCAAAATTGTGTGTTTACCAGTTCAAAGCTCTGGACTGAAAGAAACTCAGGATTCTAATTTTTTTTTTTTGTGACTTTCTGCTATGCCACTATGTTTCCTGCTCATGTCATAAACTCAGTGGAAATCATTTACATACAAGTTGCTCAGTTCATATTGCACCTTTTAAGCACTCGGTATCCACTTTCTTGCAGCATCCTAGTCACATTCCCCTGGCCTGTGCATTTTTAAGTCTACAAAATTACAGTTTGTCCTGAAGCACAAACTGAAATTTCACCTCTGCACGGGAGAATACAACACCAATCCACTTATTTCTGCATAGGTATTACATTTCCCTTCATCATTTTACAATTTGTCCAGACTGAAATGTACTCACTCAAATTTCGCAGTTAAGGTTTTGTGAGGATATAAAGATAAAAGGATTTGCTGACTCGATCCTGAGGGTTGATTAATTTGATAGGAGACAGAGCCCAAAATAATGTAACACTTCAGCAAAAACATTTGACTCACCCTCAATGGATAATGTTCATAAACACAAATCTGACAAAATCTTACAGAGCATGATGCTGTGATATTGCCTTTTATTAATTGTGTATTGTTTAATAGGCTTTTTAAAATGTGATATTATACCAAATAAAACATAATTAATTCAAAATGACATATGTAGATAAGCAACCAGTGCTTAAAAAACAAATCAACAAATAAATAAATAGTACCAATATAAAATTCTTGCAAATGATTTTAAAACAATTCTGTGCTGGTCTTCCAACCTTTTCAGGATGAACTCCACCTCTTTCCTGATGAGAGCTGGGAACCTCGTGTCTCCTTGTCACCTTAAATAGGATTACACAGGTAAAGAAAATGAATGGATGAAAGGCTTTTAAAATAAAAGTTATATGCTCTTTAATGACATAGAACACTAATGCTGTCACCTAACTGCTTTGCTTATTCCTTTCATTAAAAAAACACAGCCAATAGAGCTTTGTGACTTGAAAATGCCACATACATTCACAGAACTGCTGCTGAAGTGTTTTATCAGTCCCATCTGACTGTACTGATCTTTCTTCTTTACCTATCATTTTGGATTAAAATAATGCACTATTGTTCTTGTTTTCTTCTCCTCAGTTTAAAGTACAACATAATTTCAAGCCAGATGGTTTGTTACAATATGCTAAACATCCTTTTTTTTAAAAAAGAAAATCATGCAAAAAAACTTATAACTTTGTGATATGTCAGATTACATAACTTTTCACAAATTCTGGTATCACGTAATACCACATGTTGTAAAATTACCTTCTGGGTCCTTCAGAGAGAGTCAGATCTTTCATTTTTATTTTACACACACACACACACAAATACACACACACACATATGTATGTGTGTGTGTGTAAAACACACTCACATATATATATGTGTATATATATATATATATATATATATATATATATATATATATATATATATATATATATATATATATATATATAAACACACACACATATAAATGTGTATGTGTGTGTGTGCATGTGTGTTTAATCTTGCAGAATACAAAATGATTATCTAAGTGACTTACAATCAAGGTTAAGTTCACCCCCAAATCAAATAAGCATATCTTCTCCTCTGGTATGTAGTGCTGTTTCTCTATTTAGACTGTTTTAGTGTGGGTAGCAGAGTTTTTGGAGATATTGTCCATAGATAAATGCCTTCTGTCAAATATAATGGAACTTGATGGCATTCAGGTTTGTGGTGTTCAAAAAGTCCAAAAAGCATTTGGAAAACTGCACAGTAATGTCTATCCACAAATCATGAGTCAGATACTCAAGAAAATCCACAAACTTCTTGTGAGCAATTTCATAGAGGAACCATATCAAACACAAGTAGACTACACAGTTCTAGGGGCGCTCTGAAGATAATGGAGACTGGGAGCTCCCCGAACAACAATGCACAGTTAGTGGTTGCATTTGCTCTGCAGAGCACCAAAGGAACACCAAAGTGAAGTCATAGCCAGCAGGCAGGTGATGGATTTGTTAGATTTGTATACAAAATTTTTGCAGAAAAAGAAAGGGGGAAGTGCTTCCAGTACCCATAAGAACTATTAAAATACTTGTGGTCAAAAGCGCTTTTTGTTTCTAGTGAAAATAAACTAACCATTGTAGTGGGATGATGCAAAACTTTAGTCCCTGACAATGTAACCGTAAAAGAAAACTGTCAGGAACATTCTGTGAAATCCTTGTTTTAGAGTAGATTAAATGTAACAATATCATCACAATTTGTCCTCAATGCACCCTGTGTCTTCGTTTGTACCTAAAATTTTCCACTTGCAATCAAACCCCCCCAGGAAACATGTTAATAGTCAGCTTATACAAGGCATAAGTTAAAAGAATAATTGGCAAAAGACACAAAGCTTAAAGTACATTGTTTGCTGTTTCCTGTCACGAACATGAGAATTGCATCTCAAGTATAAGCATGCTTCCCTCTGTGAGGGATTAGGTTTACGGTTTTAATTTTGATTTAATTCATGACTTCTGGACAGCAACGTAACTGTTGAGTATTTTCAATTGTAAATTTTTGCCGCTTTGAGCACAAAAAGCCGGGTCCCATCCAGTTCCATTATATTCAAGAAAAGGCAGACAACACTATAACCTTCATTAACTTAGCAACTCCAGCCAAAAACATCTACATGAATAAATAGATCTACAAGCCAGAGGAGAAATATGTATATTAGATTGTGGGTGAACCCTTTAATGGTGATTCATGAGAGGCACAAACTGGGGTTTATTGTTTGTGGTACTTCCACTGAAAAGGCTAAAAGTTAAGTCTTTCTGTTTCAGCCCCTTCTTTATTGGAGCATCAACTACAAGTTGAAGATGTTTATTGAGTGATCATTCTGGTGGGTTTGTTCGCTAAGAGTTCCTTTATGAACCTCAATCACGTGCTGCCTTCCTGGTTTCCAGCCATCTCTGTCTTTCCAAAAAAAAAAAAAAAAAATAGAAGAAAAATACCTGGAGAAAATAAAACTAACTTTAAGACCTTTCATGTAAATGTTAAATTTGACTGGACAGACAGAGCGCCTTTTCTGAGAAACAGCACCAGTGACGTCTTATCGAAGTCAGTACCAGTTGCGGTGTTGTGGTAATGACTTGGATTATAAAATAACAAACAGCCCCTGTCTTATACATACATCCAGATAAACACATGCACTCACACAGACATCACTAACCCTCTGTTTAATGGACAGTGTGACTTGATAGTCTGTGGAGATTTGGAGTGGGTTGTTGGTGGTGGTGATAGTGGGGGGTCTGTTGTTCTTACAGGAAACACATGTTTCAAGGATGACTGGTGACTGCTGAGTATCTGCTAACGTAGCCGACATATGACGGGAGCCCCCACTTCCAATTCCACATCACAACCCAGTGACTTGTACTTTCCCTGATAAAGTCCTGCGTGTTTTTCCCAGGGAGTTCAAGGAATCCAGACTTTTTTTTTCCCGGCAAGCGAGCTGAGCTCTTGGAGCCAAGCTGTACCTCTTGCTTTCCTTCTGATAAGTTGCCAATAACTCATAAATACTTTCATGAGACCCCATAAGCCCTGCTCTACATGTAGATTTTACAGAACTATATGTGTAGGCATACGAATGAACGCTAGTGAATTTAAAGGCCACTGTTTCTCTCTTTATAGAGTTTGTGCACGTATTATGAGATGCGAAATTTAAAAAAAAAGAAATCATCTCTTTTCATTGTTGTTTTAATTTATTTTATGTCATGAAAATAAAACTGAATTTAAACAGTTTTTACAGGAACATTATAGATAGCAGTGCTTACTGTAGTTTACTTTTACTTGGTTTTCTCAAAACCACAACATGTTGTCTTGAGTTTGTCTTTAAATCCAAAGGCAAGAAACAGACAGCAAACTTAAAACATTGAAAATCCAAGAAATACAGTATTTTCCTTTCCCATTATGTGTACCTTCAGGCACTAAAAAAAGAGTGAAAACATATTCTGTTCTCCTTTTGTATTGTTGTTCTGGATATGGACCTGTTATTGTCCTTCCTTGGATTACCAGAGAGAGCTGCTGTGTTTATCAGGGAGGAGGGCTTATGACCACCCCTCCAACTATATCACCCGTAACACTCCGTACCCAGCAGGCCTTCCCTCAGTTCTCCACCTTCCCCAGAGGTTTGCCCCGAGGCACTGGCGGGCTACTGTTGGTGGATACGGTATCTATGCTTGGCAAGTCCTGGAAAACATGTGCAAGTGAGAGAGATGGGGAGAGGATGATGATTTAGAGAAAAATGAAAAATGAATAGCGAGGAAAGGAGTGAATAACAGAGAGGAAAAAAATAAGAAAGAAAAATTACACAAGGAAGAGAGAAAAGAAGGAGGCTCTTTTCAGGGGAAGATAAAGTTTTCCCTTTTTTTCTCCTCTTTGTTTTTGACAGGCCAGTTGGTGTTTTTTCCCCTTTCCTTTCCTTCTTTTTTTGACACAGGCAGTCAAGACTGGATCACCCGAATGAAACCACCTGGTGCGTCGCCCTCCCTCTCCACCCATTTCCTCCCATATATGCACTCAGTGACCATCTCCATCCCTGGCTGTGTGCCATGTCACCTTGGCAACTTCACACTGTTAGAATAAGGCAGGAAACATATTTTTTGTCTCATTTTTATTATATCTTTATTTTCAGCTAACACTCTGCTTTTTTTTAAATGTCTGTGCTCACGGACACGTGTTGCTGCATTTTTTGTTTTTTTCTTTCCTCATACCTAATGACCTATTCCCCTTCACAGTGCGGTATGGGAGGGTAAAGAAAATGTGCAGCTTTCTTTAAGTGGAACTTTAAGAGTCACACAACATGCAGCTGGTCTTTATTACTTCCCCTTTGGTTCATTGAAGCATAATTACATTCTGACTTCATCCCAACCTTAGCATGACCTCTGCTCTCCAGTTAGTCGTACTGGCAACCCCACACACTCACACACACACACTACACACACATAAACAAACTCATATATGCACTGCCACTGCTTCATGTGTAAACTTTGGGTGTTGCTCATATACTTCTGTGGGCATACACCTACATTTGGGTGCATGCTCAGTTACACACATGTATTGTACACGTACATAGAAAATCCCACCTACAAACAGGCAGACACAGACATTTAGCCTCAGTCTGAGCTGAGATCATACTGGACCAATATAATAGTGTAAGTGAGCCCAAACACAAATTGGACTCCTGCTGGAAAACTCTGCTCCATGAGAGTTCTGGTTTATATGCGTGTGAATGTGTTTAAGGATTGCCGGATGGAAATGAACCCCACCGACCCCGTCCCTCTCCTCCCTCAGCTTTTCTTGCCCTCTGCAGTTCTAATTGGAAAAGGTTGCTAATCAGCCACAAATGATGACTTTTACTGTCACTTTTCCATCCTCCTCTTCTTCTTCTCATTTGCCCTTGCTATTTCGAAGATGAGTCCACTTTCTCTTTCCCTTACTTTTGAAGTGGTGGCGTTAGGGGTTTTCCAGTCTGTTGTTTTTCCTCGTTTCAGATCATCAAACAGGATTTCTCCACATCAAAGCAGCTGAGCCATGTCTTTCAGCAGTTCAGCAGTAAACAGGCCCAAAAACCTTCAAACCTGGAGAAGGTGAGAAGATCTAAATAAAGTTATGATAGCCTTTCGAGATCCATGTATTTGCTTTTGCTACCTTAAAACAACACAGAGAACAGCCAGATTAAGGGGCTATTAAGTTCTACTGTGTTCCAGTGTAGTTGAACAGGGGACAGGTTATATCAGGATTGTTTATGGGGTGATGCTGGACTCGGTGGGCTTGTTAAACATCATTAGGGCCTCCTGACGTCATCGGCCGAATGTTTGGGAAACACAGAATGTCCCTCTGATGTGCCGATGCCAATGCTACTCAACTCACAGCAAATATTTACTAGTACAAAAGCCGCAGTCCTGGCAAGGCCAAGGCAATATAGAGCCAAGTAATCTGCTTGATTACTCTTGGTTTTATTCCATGTCAGACATTATAAAGATGTCCCTTCATAATGTAGTTTGAGTTGAAAAAAAAACCAGCAACAAAACAAGCAGCTATCATGAGCTATCAGTACTATACCGTACATGCCAGGTAAATGGAGTAGTATAGGGTCCCTGTAATGAAACCATTTTGCTTAAATCCAAGAATGTTGCGTGACTGTTGGACTGGCAACAACCAAAAAGGGGTAATGGAGACAGAAGTTGACATTATTTGGCATCTCTTTTTGCCAAGTCTATGTAAAATCATATCACTCTGTGATATGAGATTATTATCATGCGAAAAAGAGACATCGGGGTCTGCTCCTCTAATACTATGTTTCAAAGGCTCCATCAGAGTTTTCCTTAATTTAGGAGTGAGGTCATTTTCATATGACAACACAATTCTAACTTTAAACCTGGTTTGGTCTACTGTTTCCCACTCCACCCTTCAACCACACCAGGAATATCCCTCACTCGCCTTGTCTGAGAACACTTTGTATGTGTGAGTGTGTGTGTGCGCTGCCGTTTGCACGATCATGGTAAAAAATAAACGGTGAGTGTTCAAGAGTAAAATAGAGTGTGTGACTATCGCATTCTCAGAATAAAACAGAGCTTGGTTCGTGAAACCCTGGAAACGCCTCAGTGAGTAATGTCGGACAGATTTTAGCCCCGGTTCAGCTGTAAGGTCACTGATTCAGTCACACCTCAACACATTCAAGGCTCTTGACCATTTAAGTGGTTCTTCTTCCCCACTTAGGTTGCTCCCACCACCTCAGAAACAGTTGAATATTGACTGTATATCTGGTTTCACATCATTTCTATCACCTACCATGAATGTGTTTTGGTGAGATTCATTACAGGTTCATGAAGATTCATATTTTTGATCTTCTCTCCTTTTCTATTTTTTTGTGATCTCTGAGAAGTCACTCCCCACTGTGTCACTTTGCGCCACACGCATGTCCAAATTTAGACCCTTTTTATGGTTGGCTGATCATTTTTGATGGTGCTTTGTTCCTTGTGGTGTGTTACTATCAGAGTGAAGCAAATTTACCTTGGGCTGGAAAATGCATCCCTAACTATCTATTTTTGATTTTCCACTTGTTTTATCCCTTCTCTTCTTGTTTCATTTTTTTTTCTCTCTTCTATTTAAAGTAGCCTACCACGGCTTGAACAAAACAAAGAAAAAAAAGAAAAAAGAAAAAACAGATGAGTATAAAGCCAGATATTCATGTCTCTGTCAGGGTTTTACAGCTGAAGTCCTGCTGAAGCTGTTTTAGTAAAAATAACAGCCCAAAAATATAACTAAGAAGTGCTGATCAGAACTGCCGACATTTCAGAAAGGTTAGCCCAAAAATCTAATAACCAAGTAGCTTTAATTTTCTAGAAAAAAAACATGAATGAATAAAGAAATGCATTTTTAAAAAGTAATAATTTATTGTAGAGAGGCAACAAGAAAGATATTTTCAAAAATATTGTGAAAAAAGGATAAAACACCACTGGCAGCCTTTTAATTATGTAATCACACTAAGGTTTGAATGTTAAACCTTAGTAAACACTGGTGGCATGAAGCACCAGTCTATACTGCTCTTCTTTCACACACACACACACACACACACACACACACATACATACACACACACAGTACAATTTAAAAAAAAACAGACTTTGTCTGAGGTCTTTGTCAGTGACAAAGACAAAAGCTTCTGATACATCAGATGCTATAATAAAGGAAGTTTCTAGAACATTGTCAGTGTTGCCAAGGTTTCTGCAACCACAAATTAAGTAAAGATGCCAGTTATTGTGTTTGGGTTATGTTTTGTGTTTGTATGTTTTGTTTTACTGTATGAAAGACTTTGTGTTTTACATAACAATTTGAATGAAATTTGTTAAGTGCTGACAGTTCTGTGGTGCCAGCAATCCTGACCAGGATTGTACATACAAAACAAATACAGGTCAAGACTGAAAATGTGTGACTGGTAAATGCTGCTGTGTGCTTCCATCAATGTGTTTCTACAGTAATAGTTTACCGTGCTTTGCTGCTAGGCAAAGTTATTGGTTATTGTGTTTTAAAATTTATGCCTACAACACCTGTTTTCCCCTTGCTCATCACTTCTTTTTATAAAAAAGACAGAAGTTTTGACAGATTTGTGCTTTTTGAGTCTATTAATCATATTGTAGCCCTCGATCACAAAGTAAAGAGAAAAGTGTGGGCGCTTCAAAGCCTGTCCAGCACAAGGGGAGTTTCAGTTTGATACACAAAACACTCATCTGTGACAACCTAAATTGACTACTGTGTGACATATGTAAACAGAATGTCACATACAGGACTCTGTAGTTACAAATACACTAAAAATGTCTGAATTTTGCAGCACAGCTTTAGTGTAAGTCAGTTTTATTGACGTGAAGTTGTCCCGAGGAATGCGGAAACAATATTAATATATCTCTGTAAAACAGCACATAGTCCACTGCCACAGACATCATACCTGTGGCTTTTTAAAATAGCTACTTTATCTGTTGGTTCCCAAGCATCTTGTGGAACCAAACATCTATTTTATTTACATTATTTTCAGTGAAATGAAGATACAGCAGCAACTATCCCAAGAAACAAGACATTTGTGTGTAGTAAGTCAATAAGAATAAACAGTTAGAGACAGTAAGAATAAACCTGCAAAGCAAAGCGCCACAGCTCAGAAGACCCTTAGCTCACATCACCAGTCTGGGGGACACTCTGATCTGTCCACCAGTGGGAAGCCGGTGGTAACCTCTAATGTAGAGGATAAGTTTCTCCCTGTGTCTCATCTGTATGACAGATTGTTTATGAGCATATCAGCTGAGAAATCAGTTTAGTGACTCATGTCCAACTGTGGCGTCTGCATCAAATGTCATTAGATGTCTCTTGTTGCAGGCAGCAGAGTTTCTGGAAAGGGTTTCCCACAAAACAGGAAGATGAAACAGATGTGGGCCAAAGGCCATTTATACTGCAAGAAAGATGACCCAGACGTAGTCTTACGGAAGGATCTTTGGTTCAAATTGTCAACTTTATCATCATTTTCAGATGAAAGTTTGATTCCTTGATACATGATCCCCATCGTGAAGCACAAGAGAGAATCAATTATGTTTCTAGAGGAATGTAAACCAGCATGGGTATTGTAGTTCATCACGTAGTGTTGTGCATTATTTTCAGAAATGTATTTGTTTCTGCATCTGGAGGCATCTGGACGGACCCTCACACAGTAGAAATGTGTGTTGTGGTCAGATTATTCAGTATTCCAGAACTTTCTTGGAAGAAATGGACACTATGTTCTCCAGATCAAACATGAAAAACACCATCCAGACTGCTATCAGCAGCAAATCTAAAAACTTGTGATGGCATGAGGAGTATACCCCCAGGTATTGTCCAGACCAAAATGCCTGCTAACTGTTGCTGCCTGCCAACAAGCTACAATCAAATTAAATGTAGCAGTGACTATGCTTTTTTTGTATTATTTGGCATGTCGTTACTGTTTCTGATTTAGGGTTATTTAATGCAGCAAGACAATGGCCCCAAACACACCTCAAATCTGTGCCAAAACGGTTTGGAAAAAACAAATAGAAAGATGCTGTGCTCTCAGTCATGTCGTGGCCTCAACCATCTGACCTCAATCCTGTTGAACTTGTCTGGGATGAGCTTCACTAAAGAGTTTGAATTGCACAGACAATGAATGAACAACAGCTCCGGGAGTGTTTTCAGACTGAGCGGGGGATGATTTAAACTTTAAGACTAAGTTTCATGTTGGCTTTTTTTTTTCTGCATGTCAATGCTTTTTAAAACCACAGATTCAGCACAAAATTTGAAACCATTCAACTGTATCTATACTTAGAAAGTTGTAATTGAAAGAAATATAAAGATAATACATGAATTTAGCTATTGTGGGGTTAAAAACAGTTAATTAAAAAATGTAACTATCTTATCTGTTCAATTTTCATTGCCACAGTGTTTGAAAACATTTTATAAAGAAAAATGAGGGAGTTATACAGCAATCTGAAAAGTCAATGATTCTCTTCCTGAAACATCCACCTGCAAACAGAGGAAAGCTGATGAGTGCCAAGTTGCTCTTCATGGCAGGAAAGCACCTCACCCTGCTATTCTTGGTGTGTAGGTGTGTATGTAAATGAGAGATTGATAAAGACACTGTAAAGCCCTTTGTAAAACCTAGTCAAAGGTTAAAACGTGACACATAAGTGCAGCCCAATCACAGTCCAGAGTCATTTGTAGACTGACAGAGAGCAGTATAAATCAGTCATGCTTTTGTGTGCGCTTTTAAATTTAAATAAGTCCAAATACCCGCCTGCACTTCGTATGTGCACGTGTGAATGTATAATTGACTTGTACAGTGAAGCCTGGTAAAATGAAAAAGGGATGACATCAGCCTACATGAGAACATGATCTAAACTATACCTTCTCAGAAAAAAAAAAAAAAAAGATGTTCTCCTGCTGCAGTAGCAACCTCTGTGACAATGTACTTTAGCACGCGCTCACCCGGCTAATAACAAAAATCAGAACTTTTGTACAAGGTAAAATCCATTTTTTCTTTTTTTCCCCTTCTGTTCTCATTCTGCCGAATACAGTTTCTTAGTGAATCCTTCTCCATTCTCACTATAATATAGTTGTAAATGTTTGACAAAGTGTGTGAGCCCTCAGATTTAAGGGTGTGTATCCTGTTGTCTGCAGGTCTAGGGGCCTTGGAGGGAGCTGCAGTTCAATCCAAATGAATGAGGGCATTATGTAAGTGCTTACAACATCAAGAAATTATGTAAATGGATCAGTTGCTACACAACAATGCTTCTCCTGTCAAAACATAAACAACATTGTGCAAATGGCCAAATGCTAACGATGCTAAAAAATGTTAAAATGTACCCCAGTGGTGCTACTTTACTGTAAGGATACACGTAAAGGGAGATTGCTTACGTAGGTTCTTCTCTAATTTATTAAATCATACTCTGCATTCATAAATGCTGAGTTTCAATGAAAGCTGACTTTGGCCAGAGCACAAAGAACTCCCATGGAAAACATAAAGAATTATGTGCTATGAAGATTTGTAACTAGCTGAAATTGTTTCTTAAGTGTCTGAAAAAAGGCAACTGTTAATAGCTGTCTACTTAGTTCATCCCTAATGCTGTAGGTGATGAGGGGAGGTCCAGCTGTGAGCCATCATCGAACAAAGTACTGTCCCTGCTCTTACACCCTTAATGCGTCACTGGCTGTTTGAACTTCTCTGGCTGTTTTTATTTGGTTATGCATCTAAATCATCGGAGGTCAAGTCAACAACTCTTGTGGAGGTAAACAGCCCCAAGGATAGGCTTCCCCTCTGGAGCATTCAGCAATGGAACCACACACACACACACACACACACACACACACACACACACACACACACACACACACACACACACACACACACACACCAAATCACATGGATACAAATGCGCTCTTGAATCTGGACTCGGATAAAACTGTCTATTTTGCACTTGCGGGTCCAGATCCTGGTTTAACTCGCCGCTGGTAGATTAGTGGTTGTAGTCGGCTGCTGATATCATCGAGATGATGTTTTCAAGGATTTGTGCTGAACTCTGCTTCTCATCAGACTCTCTCTCACACACACAACCTCTTCCTTACCTAATCTGGGTAAGGAAGACAGAAAGAGGGGCAGAGAGTTAGAGAGAGGATCAAAGCCAGTGAGTGGTGGATTCTCTGAAATGAATAGTGCTCAGGGATATTGCTTTAACCTTTGTCCAAAGCACTGTGCTCGGGGACCTCCCTGTTTGTTTTAACGGCTCAGAGTTAGAAAGAGTCTCTCTAGCTGCAGAAGGACTCCAGGCCAATGAGATATATTCACTCCATCGAAGCGGATGTTTCATGTCACGAGAGCTTGCTCATCTACGAGTTGTCCTGTCTCCTTCTTCCTCTGTTAAAGGCACACTAAATAATACCAATGCATTTTTGTGGTCAGAAGAATATCTTGGCATATAGTCATCATCAAGAGGTTTGATCACGCACCCAGTCAGATATACAGTAGTGTTTTATTTCAGGGGTAGATCAAATGTGTCTTTATGCTGTGTCTAACCACAACTACAATTATATTAGGATTTATTTGTTTTCGGCTTAGTCACTTCACAGGGCGACCAGACAATGAACAGCTCTTCTCTGCCACTCCCTGTTTTGATCAAAATGTCACAAGAGTGTAGATGAATTTGGATGCACTTCAAAATGCTCTTGTTTATCATGCACTTATCACCGTGGGAGCAGCTCAGCTTTCATTTTGGCGCAAAAAGGACTTAAAGTTTTGGATTTGCAGATCATGATGTTGGGGAGTTATGGCAAACCCCTCCTCTCTTCTCATCACTGCCTGTGTCATCACCCTTCCCTCCCATCCCTTGAGGAACCAGCAGCAACAGATGTTTTGCACACACGCACGCACGCGCGCGCGCGCACACACACACACACACACACACACACACACACATGCACACACACGCACATGCACACTCAATGGACCAAGGGGAGTAAAGCGCCTCTTCTCATCTGGTTGGCCAAAAGTTATGAGACTGTGTGTGTGGTACATGCATGTTGAATGTGTGCATGTTTTTAATGACTCATTGAATGGGAGTTTGCAATATTTCAGCTGTCTTTGACTAATTCAATACGTTTAGTCTTGAGGGATTGTCTACTTACATGCTATGCTAGTCATCATGAAACATGTCCCCATATGTGTAGCTTCCATTGAAGTTTGTACATATATACATATATGTTTTTTTCAAAGATATTTTTCATGTTTCATGTCATGCACTCCAGCTGATCCCTTTATGGTAAAATAATTGAGGAAGGAAAAAAGACGGTTTGTACAAAGGAGTGTAAGGAGGCCCTGAAGATGCTAGAGGGAGTGGGTGGTTAGAATAACAATCTGTAAATACACTAAATGCAAACACTCTCTCCTTGTGGTTAGTTAAATTGGCTTTTCTAACTCCACTGTCCCACTTTAAATGCTGTGGGACATATTGAAACCCTTATTTCTTGCTCCTTCTTTCAAGCCCCTCTCCTCTGGGCCTCTCTCCATCCTTCCATCTCTCTAGCCACTGCTGCCCTTGCTCGCCCACAGCTGCACTGCAGTTTTCTAGCAGGGAAGAAATACTGTAAACAGGGAAAGGCAGAGCCTTAAAAAAGATAAGAGTATGGAGGGACTTGTATTCACAGATACAATAAAACCCAAACTTATTAACCCCCCCCGCCAGATTTTGATATGTAGCAACTTTTTAATCTAACCTGCAGCTTTGTCTTGGTAGAATATAACATATAAATTGAAAAGATGTGTTAGATATTAATGGCAGATTTAAAAGTCTTTACTTATTTTTGATTTCTTTTTACAAACAAACAGTTATATTTAGAAGTATACATGCTCTTTATACATAATAAGATGTAAAGTTTATATGTCATCCCTGGAAAAAATATTGTTTGATTACTTCTACTTATTAAAGAATTAAACTTAAATGGAAGAAAAGCCCCATAACAGCTGCCACCCAACTACCAACAAAAAGAGGGTCTCTTTGACCCTAGAGCTGATGTCCATAAAGTTTAAAGATAAATGTATGTGTATGATGCCTTGTCAATATTTATCTAGGTTATACAGAGACCAGCCTTGAGAAAGAACTGCTGGATTTTCTGGCTTGAAATGTTTGTACAAGAATTGCTCTGAATGATCAGTAAGACCTTGGTGATTATCCTCGGACCTTGTGATTCTTGAAAAAGACAATTATTGGAGATGTGTGATATCTACACATAAATTATCAGTTGCAGTGGCAGGAAAATTATGTCATTTTTATCAGCTCAATGAATATATTTAACCCAGAGTCCATGTGGGGACTTGTTGGTAAAACAGCACAACATCGGATTCATCAAATTCTTTAAAAAAAATAATTTTTTTATTTGAAATAAGTCATAGTCCTGGTAAACTCTTTTCCTGAAAGATACATTTTTTTGTCTTGCATGATTTGGCATATTGGTGAATTTACTAGTAATTTACCAAAATGATATGTCAAATGTTTAGATTTTCAGTGTTTTTGATAATTCTTTTTAATATGCAGTAACTGACCACAGGCCTCAGGTTTAATGTATGTGACATTTAATATAATGTGTGCACACAAACTCACTGTCTGCTCCCAGTTATTCTTTTGTTTCAACCACTTGACTACATTTGATATGAACCATCCCAAGTTCATCCAAAAGCTATTTATTGTTTATAAAGCATTGTGGTGCCTTACTCTCTCTCACACACACAAAAAAATCATAATTTAAAGAGCCGGGAGTAGTCTTTGCTCTAACATTTTGGCCAGATCTACTAAAATATTAATTTTTCATCACTGCAACATAATCTTTGTACTTACCTGGGTACACAAACTGCGCTGTATATAAAGATTATATTAAATATAAAAATATGGACTTATTGATTATCTGTACCAGCCATGCAGACGTTGATCGCTTGTTACTGGTTTGGGCTTTAAATTGTAATATCATGCATCACCAACAACTATGTTGAAACTCTGGAAGCAAATATTAAGTATTCTACAGAAAAATATGGGCTTGGGCAACAATGGCCATTCCATCAATATAAAGATCCAAAACCACCAGCCACATCGGCCAAGAAATGGTAAAGAGAGAGCAATATCACCATTTATCATGACCCAGCGATAGACTGATGGCAACAAAGTCTGCCAATCTCAAAAACTTGGTGTCACAAAAATCCCAGTGAGGAGGTGAAAAAGACTTGTTAATGCTGATAATATTAGCTCTTATTTCAAATAAAAACTTTACAGCTGACAAGAAAGTGTATGTGGAGCAAGAGAATTTCACACCCCCACTCCCACCCGAGTGCTACTGACGAGAAGTTAAGGGAAGATGTTGAATAATAATTTTCATCATTAACATCTCCAACATTATGTGTACCATTTTTTGATGACTGTTTTGGGCCATTTCCAACCAGAGGAAACTTTAGATGAAATCAGAATATTATATAAATCAGAGTCTGGCAAGTGTGTAAATTGTTCGAGGCTTAACTACATATAGCATTTCCCATTCATTAAGAATGGGAGGAGAAACCAAAGGGTATTTGATAACAAGAAGAGCTGCCTCTTAGATTTATCATCAGTAATTACATTGAATATTCATTGATATGGAAGGTTTACTGATCATATGCAGTGGCTCTGACTTCCTCACTCTTATCGCCATCCCTTGAGGATACTGCTCATGCTTGCGGTCCTGGCTTTGGTGACTTTGGTTTCTGACTGTTAGACAATTCATTGACTTACCCAGTGTAAATCTGCTTGGGTGGGAAACGGTTTGTGGCTGTTCCTTGCATTCATCTGCATGCCTTCAGCACACGCCCGGTGGATTTACATATCCTCTCTGCCTCACAACATCTCTACCAAGGGTGCATCTCGGCAGTCATTCATATGCTGAAATAAAAAAAGCAAAACTATTATTATTATTATTTATTAATCTTGCAATCAGCCATCATTTGATGCTGAAACATAACTCCTTGTGAGCCAGGTGCATTTAGTCATTGCATTGGTCCCAGAAGTTTGAGCGCATATACTGAGGAGCCTGGTTAACAACTCACTCAGGTCTCACACTCCTCTAAAAACAGTAAAACAAGCCCCACATCAAGGGAGCTTTGAGAAGGAAATGAGCAGAGAAAGAAAAGCACACAGCAGGAGCTGGAGAAGCCACATTTCCAAATTATTAATATTGTTTTTCAAAGAAACCCAAACACTCACAGTGGATTAGGAGACGGGGGCAGCGGGAGAGCGGGAAGCAGGTAGATTATCTGTCCTCAGTCTTTTGGTTCAACTGAGGTGTCAACATGTGAGAGAAAAAGAGAGAAAGAAGAAAAATAGCAGCCATGGTTATATAAAGACGAAAAGCTGAATGAAACACTATCTTTATGGCGATGTTACAACAAGAACTGGAACTGGTGCTTTGGCTAAAGCCAAAAAAGGAAAAAAAAAAAACATCCTCGGCTCTGAGTTGTCGTTTTCATTCAGACTCTTGTTTTCTTTCAGCCAAAAGCAAGCTCCCCTGCCCAGAGAGCTGGCTAATACTGGACAGAGTCACACAATGTGTTCTTCACTCTCCCACTGCCAAGCATGAACCAGACACTGTTCTAATGGCCTCAACATTACCCAGCAAGGAAAAGAGAATGCCTGAACACAATGCAAGTAATGTAATGCAGAAGGAGAGGTTCAAGTGGTAGTAAATAACAGTCTGGAGTTGTTTCAACAATAACAGCCCTCTGAAATCAGAGACATATTAACAAACCTCTAGATTTCCCTCGCTGAGTGGATGTTTTTCTCTCCAGTCCGTTGGGAAACACTGTTTTAGTGATGGGATAAGTTGTCACATTTAGCCAGTTGTGTACAACGTGGAGGTCCATCTTGCTTCAATTAAAAACTCAAATGCGTCTGGCTTTGATTAGGGTTCCTGGCAAACCCAAGGTGATTCCTTCCTTAATGAAAACCACCAGAGAGGTTGAGCAGTGCTAAAAACTGGTTAACAAAGAATAATAGTTGAGCAAGGAAGGTATCTCACTCTCATCCTCCTTCCCCTGCCATTTCCTTCCTTCTGGCCTCTATAGTTTACATGCCAGATGGACTGACCTAACCTCGGGAAGCCATACTCAGTGATTGGGTAGGGGGTAAAGAGTTTATTAGATCAATCCTTTTCCTCTTAACACTTCTGAATCCATTTCATTCTTTCAGTTTTCCCTTTTGCTTTTTTCACCTCGCTCTTTCACCATCCCTTTTCCGAGTGTGGATTTCTGTGAAGCCACTCTGTCTCAGCAGAAACAGTCTAGTGTTTCCGCTCAGAGGGGCTTAAGATTTACTCCAGTGCAGAGGTCTGTTTGTTGTGATTTGACATATAACCATCGATTTTCCTGCTTGGCTACACAGTCACCTCATTCCTCATCTTGAGACCAATGGTATTTGTTATTTACAAGAGCACTACATCTTAACATGCGACCTTGTCAGCCTGTAAGTTCAAATTCCAGAAAGGCCATAACCACAGACGCTGAATTGAAACAATTAGGCTTGCAGCACACATTGAATGTGACAAAGCTCTGCACTGTCTTGAATAGAGAGGGAGGAGAGGGGTGGCAGACAGTCAGTGATAGCACATGCAGTCTTTTTTTTTTTTGGTGTTTCATAAAAATGGCCAGCTTTAGACAAACAGTAATGGGTTTTATTATTTCAAAGAGGTTGTCCTGTTGTCCTTGAAGGATACATATAGCTGAATGATACAACAATCATTCAGACAGACTGTGTTCAGACAACCTGGGTGTAAAGTGTTCTTTGACAGTCCCAAACCCTCTGCATGGATCTGTGAAGTATTTGATACTGAAGAAACTTGAAGGTGACTGAACTTTCCTGACAAAGAATGTTTATGTAAAATAAGTATGCAGATCTCAGGGATGGTGGTACCAGAATCAAAACCACAGAGAATACTGCAATAGCCGCATGTCTTTCTGTGACTCCATGAAATGTGTTGGTCACCAAGAGTTCAGGGGTGTATAAAAAGGTTGGTGCCAAGTGCAGAGAGAAGATTTGGACACCCAGTGCTACGGGAAGACCACCCGTTGTTCTCATAATACTGGGCGTTACTCAGAATGTGGTTTGATATAATGAGCAATTCAGTCAGTGACGCAGCAATTCTTCCTTTAATCTTGTCATCTCTTTTATTCTCTTATCTTTGATTGTCTCTTAGTCCTTCATCTCCGTGATCAGGTCGTCTTTGGAGCGGCATATCTGTGTCTCACCACCCTCTGCCTCAAAGGAGAGGAAGCCTGGATGAGACAGGCGAGTAAAATATAATGATGACAAATACACAGACAGACTCCATCTGATAGACTTAAAAAGTATTGAGTACTTCCCGGTGATGTGCAATGCTTTTTTGAATCCAAGTGGGAAAGATCTGCATTACCACAGATGGGAACTCATCCCATCCTTCAACTCTTAAATAATCAAGGAGTTGTAAGTTCTCCAATTTTGTTCAGAATTGTCTTCCAAACTAAAAGAGCAAGCAAAAAAAAAAAAAAAAAAAAAGAAAGAAGAAAAAGTGAGAGATAATGTATGAGGATATTTTTTCGCTAAAATTAACTAAGATGCCTAACACATTTAACAATGATCAATTAATAAGCAGTCAATAAAACATGAAATTTTTTGTTCAAGTGATGATAGAATGTTACTAATTACTTTATTATAAAGTTACTGAATTCTGAAATTATGTTAGGTATCGTGGAAATAAAATAACTTTTTTCTTTTCATTATTTTTTTAAAATATTAACTCTTTTCTAGACCATTTACAATTTATTATATGAAGAAGTACATTCAATAACTCGAGTCCAAAACCAGTTTATCATATTTCACAGAAATGTAGAGTAAGAGCTGTTGAAAATGTCTTTGAAGAATGGCAAGCCATTTGCTAAAATTTATGCAAAGAGAAAGATCTTCTACAGGTCCAAGAATACTAAGTGTGTTTAACTAAGTAAATACAAAGATAGATAAATAAATGTACCCATCCAAATTTTGAATATATTACAAGATTTAAATCTTTACAGCGAAAACTATGCTACCTTTTCTTTTACACATAAGCTGCTGTCACTTTTATTCATTTGCAGATTCATGACTTTTGATTGTAAAAACTGAAATTCATCCACAAAGCCTAAAACAAGAAATAAGAGTTTTTAAAATTTTGGTTATGACTGAGTCATGCTTCACCTTTCTGAACATGCTTCTTGAGATTTGCAGTGACCTAACCAGTAATTATTGCAAATTTTTCAATACTATTTGTAAAGCTTTTAAGAGTGAGTCTTAAGCCCCATTCACACAATCATTTCCTCCTTTATTCTGCAATAGTGCTGTGTGAATGGCTGTTATGCCTGTGTTCTGCCTTGGTAAGTAGTAACAGGATGTAAAAGGAGTGAAATACAGTAAGTGTTGTATGAATTGCAGGAAAGTATAACAGCAGCGCAAGAGTGTCTGCAAACTCTGCACAGGGGTTTGAACCAGTTCGGCTCAGGACGATGAGATGGACACCCTGCTTGTAGGTTCCATTACACTTTTTTGCAAAACAAAAGCGACAGTTCTTGAATTGTGACAAGGTACTGCTGTGTCTGTGTGTGTGTGTGTGTGTGCATGTGTCCATTTAATGGGGTTTTGAGAATGTGCAGGATTCTTGTAAAACGTCATCCCATAAGACTTCTTTTTATGAGCATAACTCCTCGAATCTCCTCCTGCAAGATGTCTCTCCAAGACAAAGAAGAAGAACTTGCCTTCAAAGAAAATGGACAACAAAAATCCTTTAGTTTTGGACAAATTATTGTAACTGCCTTTCTAGTTGCTGTGTAAATACTTAACAGAAGATGAAGCTGCTGATCATTCTCTGTCTCCTCCTCTGTTCACAGGTAGCACACCATTTTGCTTTCTTTCTGGTCATATGACCCACTACGTCACATCCAGTAATGCCAGAGACAGGCAAATGAGAACAAATATTTCCACTACACCTTAAAACCACTTCATGAAAGTGTCAAAAGATTTTTGCAGCATTTGGCAGTTTTTTGTTTTGTTTTGTTTTTTAAAAAAAATCAAATTGTAGGTGTTTCCATTACAGGGTTTTCTTTGCCATACTTAAGTTTTGTGCAGTTCTAGTGGTAATGAAAACACAACCAGTGGCATTCAAACCTTCTCTCAGAACATCTAGCCTCCAAGCTGCCTTGCTAAGTAATCTGAAGGAGCCTCCACCACCAGAAGATGAGCCATCATCTTTCTTTGGCTAAAGACAGCCGGTGTATCCCACCTGCACCTGCTGTAAAACCCCAAATTCCAGCAGCGATGGGAAAACTGAAGCCACTGTAGGCACGTTTCCACTTGCAGGAGTTAAGGGTAAAACCGCCAGACAAGAACCTCTCACAAGGCCGACCGTCTTCTCAGCTCCTCCAGCCGACGGGTCTCCATTATGCTCTTGCGCCACACAAGAACCATTGACAGAACAATAACACATCTAACCACGAGGTGGCGGTAAAGTACATTTGTCTTGCTGTTCGCGTGCGTCTAGCGCCACAAAAGGAGGAGAAAAAGAAGAATGCCGCAAAGGCATAAAGAGAAGAAGAAACATATAAACAATAGAGGCTACTTGAATTTTCGTTTGCTTTTTTTTTAACATCCACTATAGTAGTTGCAAGTGAGATTTTAAAAAAAAGTAATAATAATAACCCACTGGACCTCTACATTGGCGTAATATGCCAACAAGACCTGAACCAACTTGTCACCGCATCTACTATGTTTTTTTCTTGAAGGCCTAATCTCCATCTTCATCAAATGTACTTGTAGCAAAATGTCTCCGATCCAAATGATGCAAATGAGTTGTGGTCACATGATTTGTGTTCTTGTGAATGTGTTGAAAGTAATTTAGAAATCCCGATCAGCAGAGACCCCTGCCAGGAGGCTCCTGTTGGCCAACCTGAGGTCCTCTCCACTACAGGGACGTTTTTCGGCTCTTCAAAGTTCCTGAAAGCCACCTTTACAGGCCAGTTCCTGGTAAAGGAGACACGTGTAAACGGTCCGGCCCAGAAAAAGGAAAAAAAAAAAATCCACCCCGAATGTCTTCAGATTGCAGAATGCCTAGATGGTTTGTGAAAGCACACATTGGGAGGGCTGTGTGAAAGTGGCTTATGTGACAATTGGCTCAGTGGTTTCTGGTGAGATGTTGAAAAATAAGTTTTATGTTTTGAAATCAAAAGGCATGATGGTAGAAAGATGTGGATGAATCTGAGCTAAACATTTTCTTTTTACATCTGAAAATCAACCCAATTACCAGGTGAAAATGTTGCCATGTCAGGCGTTAGAGTGGTTTACATTTTTCTTGTCTTTTCCTGGTTTTGACACACGAATTGTTTGGGTTCAGTTTGGTTAGACATCAGCTATACCAACTTACAAACAAGTGCTTTTCAGGACAAAAGAAAGTTGGGCCTCTGAAATGTCCCACTTTCACCTGAGCAACCTGAGTATGAGTTTGTCTTCTTTTACTTACAATATCATTCTGTGGTAAGGGCTCTATGTAGCAGTTAGATATGCAGTTACTCCATTCGCACCACTGATCTGGTGCCCAAGGTTATATTGGTATTTGTGGTGACCATGCTCTGCCTATTCGCTGGGTGGATCCAAAAAGTGCAGTATTATAACCTTCTTTCCATTAAAGTTGACTTTTGAGAAGTCAGAAGCAATATATCAACCCAGATATATGTTACAAAAAACAAAAAATATTAAAAGTTTCAGGAGCTGCTTTTCATACAATTTCCTAAGGGGTTAATAAAATGTCTTTGGTATGCTTAGGACAAGATACCACAACTATGAAGTGTAAAACCTTTTTTTGCATCCACGTCTTTACAACTGTTGAAAAAAAATCTCCACAAACAAAAAGGCAGGGGTGTCCTTTTTTTCAGTTTTTGATTTAGTAGTCACTTAAAACATCAAAATAAATTCTCAGGAGCAGAGAAAATGTGATTTTGTTTTTATAAAATGTCCCATTTAAAGAATTTATTGTAATTCTCTCCCTAAATCACCCTTTTACACACATCAAATACTCAACCCCTGTTTCAAAATAGATGGAGCTGTCAGAAGTGTGGACATTTTTATGAAGGCTTGTAAAAATTTTCTGCGTAATTAGATAGAGGCTGGAGGAAAGTGTTTTTGCATCAAATGAAATATGTCTGCTGACACTTTACTGTACTGCGACCCTGGTGTTATGAAGATTTCTTCTCATTGCCAAAACCATTCAGTGATTATAAAACATTATGTTTATCATAAGTGCATCATAAATAAAATGCTCTCTTGGTCTGCCAGTAAAAAACTTATGAGAATGAATTTGTGATATGTGGTTCACTTTTCCTGTTCCTGCAGCAAGGCTCCATCCATCTCCACCCTCAAGACCATGGTTTAGAAATTAGGTCGGTACATTATATTTGACAAAAATCAATCAACAAGTATCAAGCCCATACTCTTATGATGGTAATCTTATCCTCTGTCTGCTCTTCCTCTGTTGGGTCACTGAAATCACATAAAATGAGACATTTTTATAGACACAGGTATAAAATTACATGTAATATGTGATGTACTGACATACAGGTATTTACAACATTTATAACCATCTGGGAGGTTGAGTAGACAACACTGATAACATCATGTTCATTTATTTAAAATTAATTTCCAATGCTTTAAATAAATTATTGCATGATGTTATTGTGAAATTGTTTGTACTGGCAAACAACTGAAACAAATACAAGGAAAACAACACATATAGGTTCTGTTATTAAGGCTATAACATAGGCTTGTGATATGAAAGCTCACATCATCTGGGTACTTACAGGATTTAATATTTTCATATTGTAAAATTAGTGGAGAACAGTCACTGCTAAAATCAAATAATAAAAAAAACAAATGTTTAAAAAAATTCCATTAATTAATTTGAGAGAAATTCTCGTGCCTGCTCTATATTTTTGCTGTCAACTACTGTTAAGAGCTGCTTCTCAACTTGAACCTGGCGAACCATACTCAACTCTTGTTGCTAATTTCAAATATGTTAAGTTCTTTGTAGCGTGAAGCTGTGGTTTAAATTATGCAAATGTGGGTCAGTTTATGTAATATTAGCTAAAGTGACTACAGACATTAGCTTTCAAACCATGTCCGCTCAACGTTAACACTTTGTACAGTTACTCAGCTTTAGGACTGCATGGCTGTCCTCTAATACACATAAATAAGCCACAAAGTGCTTCCTCCTCAGCAAATGGGAAAAATCAACATGCTGGGCCAGTTTCACTGTCAGTTACCATGTGGCTAACTTAGTTCTGCTAAAACATGGTAGGCTATGAACAAACACAACATTTTAAGTTTACCCCTGAAGTTGAACCTGATTGTTGGAAACAACAAGGTCACAATAGGTTTAAATGATCCACAGTAGAATCAGCTGGACACTGGACAGAAATTTCAGTGTGAAATGTTTGTGGTAAATGCTTTCAATTGGTGAAAGGTCTGATTTGCAAGCCAGTTCAGAACCCAGACTCTTCTCCTGCAAAGCCATGTTGTTGTCATGGATACAGTGTGTGGCTTAGTACTGCCTTGCTGAAATATGCAAGACCTGCTCTGGAGGAGATGTCTGGATGAGAGCATATGCTGCTCTATATACTTTTTAATATTGATAGTGCCTTTCCAGATGTGCAAGCTGCAAATGCCATAGACACTAATGCAATACCATATCATCAGAGATGCAGGTTTGTGAACTCAGAGCTGATAATAAGCTGAATGGTCCTTCTCCTCTGTAGTCCGCAGGGTATGACATCCATGGCTTCATATTTTGATTAATCTGACCACAGAACAGTTTTCCATTTTGACTTAGACCATTGTAAATGAGCTTTGGCCCAGAAAAGACAGATCATTTCTGGATCGTGTTCAGATATAACTTTGCATGAGAGTCATAAGCTGCATTTGTGAATTGCTCAGCGAACTGTGTTTACAGACAGTGATCTCTGGAAAGGTCCCTGAGTCCATGCAGTGCTTTCCAGTAGAAAGTCATGCCCATTTTTATTGCAGTGCCACCTGAGGGCCTGAAGATCACAAACATCTAGTTTTGACTTTCCGTACTTGTCCTTTGAGCACAGATATTTCTTCTGATTCTCTGAATCTTTTGGCGATATTGAACACCGTAGATAGTGGGATCTTCAAAGCAATCACAATTTGACACTGAGAAACATTGACACGTCTGCCCATCTTTACATCCTCTGCTTTTTATCCCTGGTCACGTTACTGACCTGCTGCCAGGAGACCTGATTAGCTTTCAAATGCTCCTTCAGTTCTTTTTGATTTGTGCCAATTACTTTTCCAGCCTTATGTTGCTCCTGTTTCAACTTTGTTAAGATGTGGTACCTCTTTGCAAGAAAAATCTTGAAGCTTGCTATAGCAATATTTTTATAGCCATTATTCACTGACCATTATAGATATGATTTCACACTGTCTGAGATAGTCTAAATAATCCCAGACAAACTCAAGTCTGGAATTTAGTACTAAGTCCATTTCAGACATCAGACCTTATTGTCATTTCAGTACAATGTATTACAAAATAAATGGCTTCCGAGTCACAGAGATTTTTTAGTAGTGTTTTGGTATATTTATTGAGTTTTAATTATGGACATCTTGTGTACCTGGTATTAAGCTACTAAGATCCAGCAGAAATAACACGACCCTGATCTATGTATCTAATCAAATCATAGTTATTATCCAGAGAAAGTCATAGAGATATAGATTTCATAAGCATTTTTTAATTCAGAGACTAGTGCTGAGAATCAAAAACTTCACACAAGAGCAGGAGAAGTGGCGTCTCACTGCACTGGTGATTTATAAAGGAAGCCTGTTTCACTGAGTGGCCAGGACTTTTGAGAATGCATACATCTGCATGTCACATTTTACACATGTTGCGTTTTAAAAGGTAGACATGTATGCGACTGTTGGCAAGTCATCAAAGCATTGTGTCAAACTCCCACTTGCTGATATATAATGTGTTTGTTTGGCCCTGTTTCTTATACTCACCTTCTTCTCTGAAATAAAATCCAGCTTTGTATTCAGAGCTTTGTATTACATTCTGCTGTTGTTTCAGAGGTATAATCCCACATGCATTCACTGTAGTTCACAAGATTCTGAGTTCCTCTGCAGAGCCTGCACATTGTTGGCTAGTGGGATAGTTGAAGATGAAAGGAGAAATGTACTCTGGCCCCATCTCCAGCATACTTCAATATTTCATAAGCAACCTCTCTCTTGTCCCCTGGTGCCCAGCGGCCTTATCCTGCATGCAGCATCAATTCTTTATTTCTCCACTCCAAACAGCTGTCACTTGTATTTCGACAGGAAATAAATGAAGTTTCAAAAATCCCTTTTCATACTTTTACTGAACTATATGACCTGATTGTTCATTTCCACTGGGCTTCTTACAGCTTTACATCCTGTGGTCCCCGTGGGAGTCAGACAAGATGAACAGATTTATGTTTTACCTTTGAGAGGCTGTGTCAGAAAACAAGTACGTTTAGTTACTTCATACAGCTAGGGTTCAAACCATACACAAGAGATAATGGATAAAAATCCCTTCAGAATCTCATCAATGAAACTCGTTTCCTCTCATGAGTCAGAAAGACCACAAACATCCATCTGGTGAACCAGAAAAAGACAGTGGGCAAAAGAAAGTTATGTCATTTGATTGCATATAAACATGTCAGACAGAAAACTCACACAGCGAAGACTTCAAACACTTTATTAATGGTAAAACATACCTTTGTTTTGGCATCAAGACTCAGATCAACCCCCCATTTATTAGGCTTATGTAGAGATATTGCAGGTGATGAACTTTACTTCCCCCCTTCCACAGAAACGGATATCTCTAGATACCCACTTGAGATGTCTGCTTGAATAGTAGTTCCTGAGTGTCACCTCTTTATTTGCCATTTGCACAGCAGGGAAAAGGTGTTGTGGCAAGTCCTGTTGCCTTTGCGTTAAAAGGTTCGTGGTTTAAATGTCAGCATGAATGTACATGTTAAACTGATCATTCTATATCAGCTGCATAAGGGTGATCAGTGGTCCAGTGTGGAGCAGGATCTGTCCAGAGGGAACCCCCCAACCTTCTGACCTGATGGTAGCTTGGATAGACTCGAGTCCCACTGCGATCCTGAATGACACTGGCACAGAAACTGGATAAATGGGAAAATCTTATCATAATTCCTCCTACTCATATAAGCTTGATAAATCCTTGGTTTTGCAGGCAGTCCAGTTCCTTTCATGTTTTTGGTACCAAAAATGAAATCATGTGCAAGTTTGCTTTTTTAATGGCAGATGTGTTGAACCCAAATGTGCTTATTGGTGCAACATTGAATAACAAATGACAACTTCCATCTGAGAAAAATAAAATCATTACAAAAGAAAAAAATGACATGAACTCAGTTTTCCAAGATGAGAGTTTTATTTACCTTGACCTCCACGTTTTGAATCAGACAAAAATGTTATTCACCCATAAAATCTTATGTTTTGCTGTTCTTGATCAAATGACTTAACCTAAGAAAGAAATGAACCAAATATATTTTAAGTCAATTATGTAACTACTGGTGAGAATTTGCAGTTAACAAAACAGAAAAGTAAAAGGCAAAAAAGAAAAAGAAAAAAAGAAAAAAAAGAAGAAGATAGTTTTCCAAATTTTGAGGTACAGTGAAAATACCACAGTGTCAAATTAGAGGTGTAGATAAAGATATGGTGAATCAATTCTACTCTGCAATGCAGTTATTACCCTGCAAATCTAAATGGTTCATCTGTATGAAATCAAATGATCTCAGACACAAACACCAAAATATATTCTCTAAAGGGATTTCTTTCCTGATATAACTCTGTTCATTACTTTCTAGCTTTCAATTTTAAAAATTTAAAATGTAAATGAGAAGACAATGCTTGCAGAACTCATTCCCCATCTTGACCAGAATCCAGTTTTACACTTTTGAAGAATATTATATTGAATATTATATTGATCTACAAACTGTGATGTTCTCTGTCTTTGCAAGGGCTCCATTTCTCCACAGTGTTTCATTTAATTTGAACTGGTAGCTTTATGGTGATCTTGACAGGAAACAAACAAACAAACAAACAGAAAACTACAACAATTACCCTCCTCCACTAAGGCGAGAGCTGTGGCAGAGCAAGGTGAAAACACAGACTCATGCAGTGACCTTGGTTGCATGCCTTTTTTAATTTCCTCTAGTCACGGTGCATGAGGGCAACATCCAATAATCCAGTGACAAAAGCCCTGTTATGCTTGATTGCTTCCCTAAACACATTTAAATAAAACATCCCCATGCAAACCGAGCAAACTTGACAACCATAATTGTTAGTAATTGCTCATAAACATCCCCTATCAGCTGGCACATGCAATGGCACGAACTGGGAAAACAGAATTAATGGCAGATGAAGCTGACAAGGATAGATTAGGTATTTGTTCAGGTCATTAGGAATTCATGGTGACCCAGTGAGCCACAGCATTATAGCAGTGACAAGGCCAAGGCTTTTCCTTGTTGGGTTAGCTGTGCGTGTATGTTCAGAGCCAATTGGCCCACACTGATATCCAACATTTCCTAGAAGAAGCCATTGTTTGCTGACCCTCAAACAATATGTAGGAGGCTAGGCAAGGGCAATTTTTGGCCATTTGCCTTCAGTAAACAGTTATCATAAAGTAACATAAAGATGTAAGGCTTTCAAAATCTCAGCCTGTTTGTTTATTTGTTCATGAGTGCACCTTGGGTTGAATAATAATAAAAGTTGCTGTATTATCCAGAAGACATGATTGTTTTATTATAACTTAAAGAAATCTTGAAGGATGAACATGTCAACAGGAAGTTTTCCTATGAGCTGGCTAAATGCACGAAGCATATCATTTCAAGATCATCAAAAACATTCAAGGTTAGGCTGGAAGGCCCTTCAGTTCTTTTGCCAAGTCCTCGAAAGAGCAGAGGAATTAAACAGCCAAGACAAGTTGGCGGATGGAGAGTAAACACGGTGTTTTGCAACCCCACTGCATGTTGCTGAACTGACACACCATCTCCTTGCAGCTGCACAGTCTTATAAACATACGCACTATTGTTTTTGCCACTTTTGTTATTGACTGGGAAGGAGGTCTTTGTTGTGCCATAAAGGCTTTATATGAAAGTACGAGGCCTTAATTATAGTGTGAAAACTGAGTACACAGAGAGAGCTGAGCTGATGGAAACCCAACACCTCCAAACCAGCAGTAGCGCTTCAACAAAGGAGGTCAGAACAGAGTCAGATGGAGTTTATTTATGTTTTTCTATAACTCCCTTTCATCGATGTCTGCAGCACCCAGATAGTATCCCCACTTTGCTTATTTACTCTGAGAGTCCTGCCTCTGAACAGCTCTCATTCAGCACCTAATGTCCATAACGCCTTAGGTAATTGCTGTTTTCCTCTGCCCCTGCGATCTCACTACTTCACAAGACTAAGCTCCTCTGTCCTCTTATTTATTTTTAAAGGCCTCAACCAGGACAAATATCCTCAGGTCAACTTCAACAGCCTCACGGCCCTGTGTGCACCTCAAAAGTGCCCTGAAAAAAGAAAAAAAATCTGTTGAGCTGACACAAATTTGTTCCAGTTGCCTGAAGGAGCAAGAAGAATGTGGATGGGTATGAGCGGGAGAGAAAAGTCCTGGTGGTGGGACTGACTCAGGTCTTGCCCAGAGTGGGGCTTACAGCAGGGATCGGTGAGCTTTGGTCAGCTCTTCTCTGCTTCAAAGGCTGGGAGGAGAGGTTCTATGAAATCATACAATAACAGTGAATATAACCACCCTTTCAAAACACAACTGGATTGAACTGGATAGGTGGGAACCAGACAGAAGGAAAGGATGGAGTTTCATTGCTGATACAAGGAAAGATAAGAACATATACGACAAGCTTCTGTGCTGTGGGAGCATACCTCGAGGTATGCAAATATTCCCCCTTGCAAATTAAAATGACATAAAGAAACACTTTGAAAAGAGATTTTATGTGATTTTTACACAGCAGTGCCAGTAAAATAACAAAAGAATTGCAAACACTGCAGTCGGTTTGGTTTTAAGTGAAAAAAAGCACACAACCATTCTGCTGAGAGTCTTCTCTCCTCTTAGGTGTTTAGGATAGAAAGAGCAGTGTTTCTGTTCTTTTAGACGCTGTAAGAGGCACATTGGACATCAGTGTCAGATTTTCTAAACTAGAACAGGAGTAAAATGTACCTTTTCTATGGTCCAACTCCAGGTTGTGGCGCCCTTGACCCACCAGCGTATGAGCTCATCTAACTAAATGATTTATGGTTTCTTCGTCAATAGGGGCTTTTTCTCAGAAGGAGATTTTTCGGGGGATGCCACAGAGTCGGGTTGCCCTTCCTCTAGCACGGACAAGGTAAATATCACTGCTGAGATAGCACACATGGAAACCATCAGCACTGGAAGCTTGTGGACTGGAAGCAGACGCCTACAGACCCGTGCACAACTTGCGGCTGACGATTGAAGCAGAGTACAAAGCATAAAATTGGGAATCTGTATAAACTAGAAGTGAAATCTGTGAAAACAGATTGACAGAATGCAGTAACAAAATGTAACTAATGACAGTAATTACTATGCTTTTGTATAATCACTAATATTTGAGAAAAGATACAGTGGTAATGTATGTATGAAGACGGAGGAATGTCAACAATAAAGTGACCCATGTCTGAGTGGCTGAATGACATCACTTTAGCGTATTGATAATGATGACACTCAGGCAGATTCAGGCACAATCTACAAGTACCACCTCGTCACTTAAAAATAAAATAAAATAAAATACATATTTGTAATAGCTTAATGGATGTGATGACACAGAGATGTTGTCGTTCATTGTTTGAGAGCAAGAAAAAATGTTGAAGTTTGTCATTGGGTGATAACAGAATAAGTTAGCATGATTTTAAAACTATGCAAAATGGAGAACGTTTTTGAGCATCATGATCTGGTACCCTATCAGCACTTGTCAGTGCTTCAAAATCTGGAACAAAAGGTCTGTTGAGCGATCATAAAAGTATATCGCTTCAGTTGGCCCCTCGAAATATAATGAGCCATGAAACAGGAGAGAGGCTGTTTTAGATGATTGTACTTTTGGCCAGTGGGCGCCACTGTTTGCACAACTTATTGTCAGTTAATCAGAGCAATATGCAGGAGCCATAAATGCGACTGATGCATACGCTTTGAATCTGTGAGTGTTGATTTTCACCAATTATTATTTATTTATTTTTTGTGCGTGTGTGTTTTGTTTTCTGTGCTCACACATATAACATCAATGGACATATTAATGCTTGGAGGATACAAAGGGTGCATATAACAACCTGTATTTGTGTAGTAGGTGAGAATGTGTACATCTTTTGTATTTCATTAACCTTAACCTGTGCTAGGCCCTGTTCTTTATTCTCTGACATCTAACTCAGCCCCTTCTTGCCTTCTTATACAAAACTTCAGAAGATGATTAGTTTGTATTTCTCCAACTGTGTGGACTGATGACAGAGGTTCTGTGTGTTTTATAGATATGTAGCAAGTCCACCTGTAAATAGGTCAGCTATCTGAAGTTTGATGTGTCATGTGCTCTTTTCCAGCTTTGAAACGCCTTCTCTAATGAGCACTAGTGATTTTGGAGAGGAAAACATCACAGCCCTTTTTCCAATAAAGCCTCTCTCCTCTGCTCTGAGCCTCGCATGACAGAAACAAAAGCTGTTTGTCCTTTGGGGATTGGTGTGTCTGTTTGTGTGTGTGTGTGAGAGTGTGTGTGTGTGTGTGTGTGTGTGTGTGTGTGTGT